>JAPZDY010000025.1:26159509-26176467 GCA_029783645.1 Ctenochaetus hawaiiensis
CATCTTATACTAGAATAATACAATTTTAATTTATTGGTGGTGGTGGTAATATTGTCTTTTTATATTTGTAGCATAAGGCATGCAAACTCATCATGAAGATAAATATTTTTCTCAGCATTTCATTATATGTGAAATTATTCAATCATACATAAACCTGGAAATCAGAGTGTGCCAGTCAGTATGAGCTGAGATATGTTTGTTTTCCTCTCTCATCAACACTGAGGCCCACCCCCACCTATCATCTTCCTCTTTATCTCACCTCCCAATAAACAGTGCCAAGATGTAACCCGTCGTCACAGGAAATATGTTCCAGCACAGGTACTCTCCTCATTTAGTTTATGTGAATATTTGATAGCAGATATTTGGTGAAGCAGTTTGCTCCCAGTATTTGTGTTTGTTTAGCTGCCATGTAGTTACAGACAGACAAATGTTCCACACATTTAGATTTTACTTGGCAGGATACATCTGCCAATTTGTTCCCAATGCTCAGAAAAATATCTAGTTTGACCGACTTGAAATATATATAGAAAGTGTCTTGGGTCAGGAAATATGAGCTGATCAAAGAGGTTGTAAACAAGTCAACAGCTTATCCAGATGATATAAACCACTTTATTTGCAGGTATAACAGCAAACCTTTGAAAATGTAACTTTAATCCCATTTTGCACAGAAAAACCAATGCAGACAGCTTGGATAATTATTTTACTTGAGACCAAAATTTGCATCTTGTCAGTTAAAGCACATTCACGAGGCATGATTAGCAGCTTTGCAGGATCCGTCATTACTAATGTGAGCAGTTATACAAAATTTTTCAAAAGAACAGCATTTCATCCAGATTATCTAAACCACTTTATAAGGAGGTCAGACTGAAAGTCAGTACAACAAAATAAGTTTGTCTCACCTGGGGGTTTGTTTTCCAACCTGCCTGATCATCAAACTGCACATGTTCCTCGATGTTGTTTCAAGTTATATCATCATGTTCCCATCTCTGCAGTTAACCTTTTCAGTACAGCTCTGAGCTGTATCAAACCAGAACTACTGTTTCTGTTTTGCAGTGGTTGGCTGGTTCTGCCCGTAGGCAGAATGAAAGAAACTTGCTTCCATTTCAATCATGTTTAATCTGTAACTACTTCGCAATTGTGGCTATTTAACCGGCATGTAATTAGTGCTTAGATAACTCCTTTAGACATCTTTGACAGCATTCAGTAATTTAGTAAAATTCAATTGCCATCTGTGCTCAAATCAAATCAAATACAAACAAAAGACAACTGGCTTATTATAACTTGAATCTCACTTTGGTGGACTGGCTATTTGTTCTTTCAGTAATGTATTTCTTTTCCACCAAGTTGAGGTGGAGTTGAGACAACTGTTGAGATATGTGACATCATTAAATGGTTGATGACCCTCATGCCATACCTGCTATAACTGTGCGCACTTTTTTTTTCCTGCAATGAGGGGTTATTTTTTGACATTTAGGGTTAAAATCATGAATGTCAGTTGGTCTATTTATAGGGTGATGAAGCTACCCCGAAAATGTTCCTCAGCCCCTCCAAATCTTAATAATAATGATTTGATTTCCTTTTGCTCTTTTTTTTCAGTGCAGACATTTATTCAACATAAAGACAAAAGAATATGAGTTTATAATATAATATAATATTATAAGTTTATAATATAGTTTAATAAATAATCATATAATTTGCCATTATTAGCATAAAATGATCCTTTTGGTTGTTTCCCCTGTGTCACAATATTAATCCCAGACTGATGAACAGGCAGGGATCAGGACCTTGAGGGAGGCTGTATTTCATTGCCTCTCTGCCGAACAATGTTAGATTTGCATGAATGGTGAAGGAGTTGTTGGCATATAAAGAAGAAAGATTGCGTTAGTGAATGATGATTCAGATTGAAAGTGGACGTAAATGAGTGTTACTTGCTTAATTTTAGGTTACTTGAGGTATAAGAAAAGGAATATTGCCATTGGCTATGTAAACACTCATTTCGAGAGGGGGCATTGTAGTTGGCTGTGTAAAATTTATTTAAACTGTGAAGTTCAATGTTAGCAATTAAGAGTGCAAGTCTAGCCATCACAAATGAGAGAAATATAAAAAATAACAGCTAACCTAGCTAGCTATCCACGTTTCTCTATTCTTTGCCATTAATATAGCATATGTTGCTCATAATCGATGGTGTTTACAGAATGTTGTTTATAACCACTTAATGTTAGTGAAAACCAAAGTTATAGTGTCCCTGTTAACATTACTGTCCCAGGATATCCTTCAATTCATTGACCAATTCACTGGTCCAATCTCTGACCAATCTACTGGCCAGGAGATTGGCCAGCTGATTCTGAGGGAGCTGGTATTATAGAGATCAGTAAAAGTTACTCTAAGGTCTAAGAAAATACATTTTGTTGTCTATTTCTTCTAACAAAAATGCCAAAGCTGATTTTTTTCTCGATATTTAATTCTGGCCAACTTAACTTTATGCATTCATTGGCTGTAATAAATTAAATATATCAATGGGTGTTGCCTAAATGTTGGCTTTGGGCTATACACATTCATATGTAAGCATATAACCACAAATACACACATTAAAAAAAACATAATTTAATGAAAGTAATTATACATATATATTGTACATACATATGCAGTCTGGCCTAAGTAAATCCCTCAATGTAGCTTTGACGTGTGTTAAAGCTAACATTACAAATTTTTGTTCAACAGAAGAGAAATGGAGGAAGAGAATATGTCTGTCCCTTTTTACTTCTTACGATCTTAGTTTCTTCACTTGTTGTTAATAAATGTCTAGTTATCGGGCGCCGGTTTAGCTCGATCGGTAGCGCAGGCGTCCCATGTACGGAGGCTTAGTCCTCCATGCAGCGGTCGCGAGTTTGACTCCGGCTCCGACCCTTTGCCGCGTGTCACTACCCCCTCTCTCTCTGTCTCCCGTCTTCAACTCTATCCTGTCAAATAAAGGCCATAAAAGCCCAAAAAATATCTTAAAAAAAAAAAAATAAATAAAAAAATAAATGTCTAGTTATAACACAGTTCTAACACACAAAGATGCATGTGCAAAGATTTTGTGAGAACAAGTAACACATACCCTGGGAGCTAAGCACCCTTGGTCTCTCAATCCTAATGATGTCCCTGCTAAATCTTCTTTTTTTAAGCTAAATTCAGCAAGGCTGCATTGACTGTAGTAGGCCATTTCATGAAAAAAAAAATACAGTGGATATATTCTAAAGCTAGCCCTGCGATAGACTGGCGACCTGTCCAGGGTGTCCCCTGCCTTCGCCCTAAGTCGGCTGGGATAGGCTCCAGATCCCCCCCCGCGACCCTGCAGAGGATTAAGCGGTATAGAAAATGGATGGATGGATGGATATTCTAAAGCTAGTAAGTCTTTTCTTTCCTAAAGTTAAATGGCCCAAGACACTTATGGTTGCACAAATGAAGAATGCATGTAAGGGATCATGAGCTGTGTGCTCATCAAGAAATTGTGAGTGAGGAATCTTCTCCATGTTATAGATAAAAAGAGAAAAGATGATTTGTTTGGGTGTGTGCTGGACTTAAAGGTCAATCTCTCAGCCTCCATCGCAAGAGTGGCACTTTTGTGAAAAAAGGCAAAGGTTGTTAATCAATAGCTTTTCAGACTGGTCCCAAAAGTCTGCTGTGAGACTGGAATATAGCTGCCATTTTGATTACCCCAATGATTAATTAAAAGTTATGTATCCTGCAATCAAACTGAGCTTAATCAATACAGAATGTACTGGCTGTGCCAAACTCATCTTTCACGCCTTCACCAACAAATATCACATCAAAACTTTCTGCTGTGCACTGCACTCCCACTTCCACTGCTGCAGGTAAACACACAGTTGAAGATTGTTTCAGGGCTCTGCTTTTGTATGGCGCATTAGTAGCTGCTGGCTCCAACATATTCTCATTTGCAAAGTGAAAAATTAAGCTTTTAGGGAAGCAAGCAATAAAGTTTGAATTTCAAAAACATGATTAAGGCCTGCCTCCTGTTTTTATAAAAAAACGTGTTTCCAATATATTACCTGAAATTGAATGTCATACAAGGGTTTAGGTTTGAATTTGACATTGTTGGAGACATAATGGTGGTCTGCATGGCTTACCTCACAGTTTGGGCCCTTTACAATGATTTATTCATTTACTTTCTACCCATTCAATTATTTCTTTTGATTGCATTTTATTCATCTCGACTGTCATTGAGAGTCTTTACAGATATGGTAGCCAACACACACAGAAAGGTATTTTTTTTGTTGTTTCTACGACAACAACTTAAGACTAGGATTTGTCTAACAGGAAGTGGTGCTAAAATAACATTGCAAACGGTTACAAAACAGAAATGGATACAGAAAAGGGACTTTCAAACGGAAAGTTTAACTTTAAAGTTTTGCCTGATGGTTCTCTGGATGAAACAAAAGTAATTTGTATTTATTGTAAGTGTAAAAGGGCACGGTAAAAAATTCACGGTAATAACGCGTTAATAACGCGTTAACTCAGGACACTAATGCGATTAATCGCGATTAAAAATTTTAATCGACTGACAGCCCTAGTTATTATTTAACCTTATCTGTCAGCAAGCCTTTTCACCTGCATCTACCACTCTGACTCAATGCAGATAAGACATATCACAAAAATGTAATTTAATTTATTATATAGTTTAGAATACTTAGAATTGCTTGTCCACCAGAAGTAGCTGTGTTACATTATGACACTGCTGCACTTGCCTGAGATGATCTACTGTCTTTTGGCAGCTTCGTAAAAGTGCCAACAATTCAAGCAGCAACATTTTTAAAAATTTTTGTTTGTTTGTGTGACTTCCCCTTTGCCTCTCCTGAAGCGGGAGAAGCAGTTTTACACTGAACATAATATGTAAGTTAGGTAGAATAAAAAACAGTCAAGTTATTACTTTTTATCTTACATTTCTTGCAACATTAAAGATCCCATAAAACATTTTTTTATATAGATTTGCCTCAAAAACCTAGTACATCATAAAGCAAGAAACTGGAATGCTAATGTGCTCGATATAGCATCATCTACTGTGGTTTGCCAACAGCAGTCCTCAGCTTAGAACAGACAGACCAAACAATGTTTGTAAAAAGGGTCTTAAGCAATTTCCCACAATTTTTTACAACCACTCTAGTTTCTGCTACATGTTAAGAAGGTGAAACACAGCAAAGGGATATTCAGTTGTGCAAAATCTGCAACTTTATGACTAGATGCCAACACATCCTTCCCACTGTACCTATAAGATGGACTGAGATGCATTTTATCATAGTTATTTTAAGTCCTATTTGTTGCTTTGTCTGGTGTTTCAAAAGTTTTTAATTAAAAAAAAAAACAAATAGACCTCTTGTACAAGTTCTGTCAGGAGGACTACTTTTTTGCATGCTTCAACCTGTAGTTAGTGCTTATACCATCTGCCATTCACTCCTCCCACACATGCTCCCTCATAATTTCCTGGCTGTCATGGTCTGGGGCTGTCAATTAAGATATCAGCTGCTCTCATCAGATGCTCACATCTGTCCATTAGCACAATGACACACACATATTGTTGGTCTGTCATCTTGCTGCTGTCTTTTTAAGCATAATGCTTTCTACCATTTACCATAATTCATTCATGCTGCTGTTGTGCATGCTTCTCCAAAGCACCATCACCACAAGTCTTGACAGTTTTATCAGTTTCATCATTTTATCAGCCTTTCAGTCTCAGCAGGGTCATCAGCCTCCACCACCAGTGTCTGGACTCCATGGTGGGATTTTTTCTTGCTGGCGCTCAGAACAGATACACTGCAATTGCAAAATGTCTCTGTTGAGCCCCAGTGCAGAGTGCAGACTTTCTCACAAGGCTTATTTATCGCATATCATCTGTTCCAGTAAACATCTACCTGTACCTTATTTTCTTGTCTCTCCTGATTAAATAATACATTTCAATTAATTAATGTTTTTACATAGGGCTGTTTGTTGATATTGCATGAGATCATTTAGTTGACGATTCTAAGTGACTTGCAGAAACATTCTAATTTTTTACTGGGTTATTGGGGCTTGATTATGTAAGGAAATGTCAACAAATAGGTATGCATTAAATGGTTTTAAGGCACAATGTTGAGGGGAAGGAACCACCTGAGACAAAGTATTTAATGCATTAAGTATTTATATTACATGTTGACTAAGCCTTGGATATTTTCAACATATAAAATAAAAACTGAATAATATATGCATTTACAAAGCTTAACGTTTTGCACTCAAAATCTAAAGATTATCAAGCATGAGTTTACTCATTGTCACGACAACAAATAATAACTTGACTGCTTGATTATCCCTCGCTTACTAAAAGAACAGAAGTCCACACAGCTTCCAAAGGATACATTTTTATGTAGGCACTGTTTTTCTGAGTTTTCAAGGTTTGTCTTGCACCTGGATATGTAACTGGGATGTGCACACATTTTACCCCATCTCCTGAAGTTCTCCCTTGCTTAGTTAAATAAGAGAAAGAATAACAGTGTGGTGGTTATGGAGTTAGATGTGTGTCTTTGGGACTGCTGAGTGAATGGATTTTTTTCTTTCTGTGCTCTTTTGACAGAGGCCTGGTTTGGCTTCCTGGTGGCTGAAGCTCATGAATTAGTGCAAATCATCTTCATCAAGCTCTGCATAAAAACACTGGTCGTTTCTCCACTGGCTGCCAGATTGTTTCTGTGCTTACTTATGTCAGTGTGTGGCCCTTTCCTTCCCTCCTGAAGTTCTCCAGATTCATGTTTGTTACTAGTGTGCTTATGATCTCGACGTCTTCACTTACATGCACCTCTTTATCTACCTCTCTCTCCAGCCTTGTGTTGAAAACATCAGCTGACAACATCAACTCTCAACTGCCAACCTCCTCTTTGTCACTGCAGTCACTGCCTCACCTACCATGTGTGCCGAATGCCCCTCTACTCCAGTGCCTGAGCCTCCCCACAAGAACTTCCTCAAGTTTGCTTTCCCTATTCCCTTAAACTCAACAATAAATTTGAAAATTATTGCCCCTGTCTTTTGGGTCCTCTTTAAGACCAATCAGTCACAAACTGTTGCTCATTTATTGGTTTGTTCATCAGTTATTTGTTAGTTTTTATTTCAATTAAACTATAGAAAAAAAGCAAATACAAAAAAATCTTATATCAACAATTAAGAACTAAGAATAAATTAAGAATAAATGAACTAACAAATAAATAAATACTTACTAACTGCTTGCTAAGGAGTACTTTATATCTTTGACAACTGCACTTTCATGTTACTATGATTACAAATTCAGCAGCAGATAAATTTCAAAAGGTGATTAAACTTGAGCCAAACTACATGTGCATTCATGGTTGTGGCGCCTTCTTTTTGAGTTTGAGGAAAGATTAGGCCTTTTTCAAATATGAACATTTTTAAATATTGCTTTGAGGGAATCAGTGCTGCTTTCAAATAAGGACCTGACCAAAATTTTATGTATTCATTTTTTTATGGCAGAATGTTAAGTCAACCCCGCTGGTTGGGACTAGTTAGGTGAGATTTAAATGATAATTCACTGGAGTAAAGGGCAAGAAAGAGATAGCAGGTTGCTATTTTTATCTCCCTCCCCTTTTATTTTATTTATCTTTTCTTACTCCTGTTCTCTTGGGGGCAGCTGTAGTTCAGGAGATAGAGCGGGTTGTCTACATGGCAGAGGGTCAGTGGTCCAATCCACAACTTCTCCAGTGTGCAGTCAAAGTGTCCTTGAGCAAAATACTGAACCCAAATTGTTGCAAGTGGCTTTTTCATCAGTGTGTGCACGTGTTTTTATAAGTTCCTGATTGGTATTGTGCAAAGGAGACACTTGCCATTGGTGTATGAGTATGCGTGTACATGAATGGGTGAAAGCTCAGTTGTGTTAAGTGTTTTGAGCAATCAAAAGATGAGAAAATCAATTTAAATGCAGTCCATTTATCAATTTACTTAATTTATTTTTGTTTAGTTTTAAACTTTCAATGTTTTTTATCTGTTTCAGTAAATTTTTGTATCTGTTTGGCACATATTCAGGCCTATTGACGACCCTCTTAAAGATCCATTATAAAGTTTTTGATGTTAAAACATCATTGCCCTAACATCACCACCCTCCATCAATCAATGACAAACTAACAAAAATCTTTAGAGGGAATTGTATTGAAAGGGATCAGAACAGAATCATTTAAAGGCAAAGATGTTTCATTCAATTACTTATTCAAGAAAATCAACATATCCTGCTTTATCTTTTAGACTACAGGGCAATGAATAATTACATTTGAGAAATCAGCACATTTAAAATCATACATCACTAATTAAAAGTTTCAGATCCAGTAATTGTAAATTATGTAACCATGTCCAAATAAAAAAAATATTCCTTCTCCTCTCAACTGTATCCTGGCACTGTTGAAGGGACACAGCTTATGAAAAACAGAGAGAGTGCCTGCACATTCACTTGTTTGCCCAGGTGCAGGACAAACCCACTAATAAGTATGAAGAAAATAATGCTTTCACTGTTTTATTACTGGTTCAATTCAGTGTTTTGATCCAAACAGATCTTCCTCAGGAATTCCTGAGAAATTCCTTTACCAGTGTGTGGACATTATTTTCCTCTCACACATAGCACATGAAACTATGCATCCTCTTTTATGTAAAACTAAAAAGCATCCAACCATTATGCTGTTACAGTCAGCTGTTGTATGAGTTCTTACAATATTGTTGATAATAATATTAGTCATATGAAATTAATTATATAAACAATATAAATGTACATGCTTTGAGTTTACAGTCAGCAAAAGTGATAAATAGTAGTTTAAACTGTCATTGCTGGTTTAGAGGGAAGAATTACAGGGTGCAAATTTTTGTTTTTGTCAACTGCTCAATAGAACCCAATAGAACAGGACCCCTATATACAGTATAAGACCCTTTGTTATGGTTGTTGGGTGCTCTTCTTCTGTATCAAAACCCTAAATTGGTCTGGGTTGTAAAGAACATGGTTCCTTCTGTGGACCTGGCTGTGAAAATAAGGTCATAAATGCTTCACAATCTCCATCTTAACATCACATCTGTTGGCCTTATGTCATTTTGATCAATCCCAATCTTATTTGTGATAAACATTTTAGTGAAATTGTATTGTAATTTATATCACTAGAAAGGGATACAAAGCAAACCAAAATTTTATTCTAATCAGACGAATATGCTGGGTAAGACCAGCCAAAGAAGAACCAGTGTGAGCACAGAAAGATACAGACATATTTCTCAGTGTTGCTTCATGGTAAGCCATAAGTTGAGGTATTTTTTTGTATTTTTTGAAGAAAATATCTTGCATATAACCAGTTTCAATATCATTATAAGTAACACGCAAGTCTGTGTAACAAAAAACAAAATGGAACAGTCGTAGAACCTTACCTTTCAGATACACCGTAGGTGGCTGAAAAAACCCTCACCAGTAAGACATTCCCTCCCATTGGCAGTTATTTCTTTGCTATCAATTTCAGCCCAAGTCTGAGTGAAACTGGTCTGATCACATGGGGTTAGTGATCTGTGCATCAGCTTTGGCAGATGCTACTGGAATTCATACCATGCCTATGCTCCCTCCCTTTCACAGAATGGTCGCAACACCTCGTCTCTTCTTTTTAAAAAACAGAAGAAAGAGGTGCAAAAATGTACAGGAATATTTGCATACAGTGCGTTTGTACAATTTTAAGGAGACATTCTGGATTCTAGGCAACAACATATAGTAACAAAGCTTTAAATTAGAGGCATTCAAGAATCACTATTTGAAGTCTTGAAGTCATGTACTTGAAGTCATACCCACTCAAAAATGACACAGGATCATTCTGAGGATTACTGTATTAATGGTTTAAGATGAGGAAATCAGACAATCCAAAGTGGCAAAACAAAAACAAACAAAAAAAATGGTGTAGAAAAATGAATGAATACAATCAGTTAAGTATGCAGATGTCACCAAGAATTTAAAAACAAACAAACAATTAAAACAAATAAAAACAAATGAAAACAGAAAACAAAATGGTAATATAAAATGTGTATCAAAGCTAGAAAATAAACGGCCACTCTTTTGCCAAACAATTTAACACAGTGGTGTAAATGGTTTTAAGCATTAACCTTCACAACAAGGTTTTACCTCAAAACCTTGAAATCCAACTGGAATCAACAGCATTATTAGGTATGCAAAACCTGCAGGATGGTCCTCGTGCTTTGTGTGAATGTATGTTTGCATTTATATGAGTTTGATTGAGTCTGAGGTTGGTCCTGACCTCGCTCTCAGGCTACATCTGACGGTATTCACGGAATGGCTGGCCTGTCAGACTGGCCATGGTTGGATGACTGCTGCTTAGCAACACCATGAAAGAAAGAAATATTATCAAATCTTTTTTTTCTTTGTCTCCCCTTTTTGTCAGGATAATTATCATCAAGGCTGGTTTTGAGTCGGGTAAAAATTCTGTATGTAGACCAGCAGGGAAAGGTGCCAAAAGAGGTCTTGTTACATTCCCTTTCCATTAAGGTTCTATCTTGTAAATTTGCTTTAAGAAAGGTAAAGGTGTTACACCACTTGTAAATTTGTCTCAGGGCTCGTAGAAGTGTTTCACAGCTTGTAAATTTGTTTTCTAAACTGTAAAATTGTTTTCTCCTCGGTAAAAGTGTTTTGCTTATGTAACTTTGTTTTGTACAGTGAAAAAATTCTATCCAAAATGTAAATTTGTCCCAAGCTTTGTAAAGTGTCTCACACTTTGTTATATTGTTTTGCACTTTTCAGCCACAATAGTTATGACTGTATGGCTTAAACAAAAGAATTTAAAGCAAAGATGTCAGAATGACAGAAGGTAGCTGTGGACACCAGAAAGCTAGTGTGGCAGGTGAAGAGATTTTATGTCTAAGGTTAGTGCATGTAAACTAAAGTAGCCGGGTTAAAAGAGAGGCAAGTTACACAAAGCAAGTTACTTGATAAACTTTCAGTGCTATATATGTGTGTAAATTGTACTACTAATGTAACAATAACAGATCTAGATGTAAAGCTTGAAAAACACATTTCGTGAAGTCACTGCAACAATGACAGAATGACAGTGACAGAAGTTGAACAGTCCTGTACTTACCCTTGCTGTATTATGCTAAGTTATGCCCAGTTACCTTACCAAGTCCTCGGAAGGAAAAGATGTTCTTTCCAGTGTGCTGTTTGGAAAAGTCCATTAAGCTGCAGTGTCATTACAATCTCAAATCCAGTAAGTTACAGGCTGGTCTGGCCCTCTGAACCCTGGGTCTATGAAGACCACTGGTTGCTCCTTTAACCCTTGAATTAGTAGCTTGGTGCTTACTCTGCTTTATGATTCATTTAGCTTGCATGCCTAAGCTCGCAGACCTTGTGTCCTGGCCACTGGTGTTAATATGTTCATTCCTGGTCAATTCTGAGGTAGACTCTTGTGTTGATGCTGATTGCTCGTGTAGCAATCTGTTATAGAACTTCTGCTAAGGGGTGACCCCTGCTATAGGGGCTACATGATAAGGTTCCAAAAGAGGGTCAGTATTACAAACATGAATAGAGCCTTCCACCGGTCTCTGTAAAGCTTTCCTTCAATCATACCCGCAATTTCAGCACTGGAGTTTGCATGAGCAGAGCTAGCCATTTAGGATGTGCCTACCAAATCAAGTCCCAATGCATAAGGCTGTGAAAAAAACTGCTCTTTGCCATCAGAAAACCATTTTAGCAAGAAGTCCAGCTGAATAATTCTCAACTGTAGGAGCCCCTTATGATCTTGGGAACAGGAGTTAATTTGGGGGTAACTCTGCTGTTGTCACCAAGCCACAGGCAGCTGAGATGAACCAAACAAGGCAAGTCTTAGCGGAAGTCAGAAGAAGCAGCAAAGCTGTCTTGAATAAAAACACATATCACTGTCGTTTCATGAGCTTGGCAGGATACTCTTCAAATGAGAGAAGGGAAAATAGGTCTGGCATCCGAACTCTGCTTACAAGAACCCAGCAGAACCTTTCTGCCAGCAACAATATGTGTTATCAGACCAAACAGTTCTTGGGACTTTTTGTGGAAGAACTATCAACTAGAGAATACCCTAAGAACTACACACATTGGAGACTGTATGGGACCAGGGCTCTGCTGGTCCTTTGTGCATGAACCTGGTGTGAGTGGATCTGGTTAGATCATAATTGGGGTAGTGATGTGGTGTCTTTGTCTGATGGACTTGAAACTCACACTGGTACTCATAATTTTAGCTAAACATAATGGCATGTGTTTGTAGAGCAAGAAATTGAGACTTGGAAAAAAGGAAAATTTTCCAGGACCCATACCTGGGACAGAACAACCCCTGTAACACTGTCCATGAATTCCCTGCATTTAGACAAGGGTTAAAACTGTAAATCCTAGGGTCACCATTTAGTAATCACTTGTTTTAAAACACCAAAGCACCAGAGATCATCTTAACTAGCTCCTATGGCAAGCAAGATATCTGGTTTTAGTTTATTAGTTTGCAATAAAAAAGTTAAAATGTCAGTAATATAAAACATTATGGGCATATGTTAAATGAGACATTGTCTGAAGCCTTATCTTTGAAGGGGCCTTGAAGCTACAAGATACAGGGTATTTAATTCATCTCTTGTGCAACACAGGGTTGGGCATCAAAATCAAAAGTTTTTATTTCACACAATGCATTATAAAATCTAATCCTTCTGGGCTCTCTATATCTGAAGATCAATATTACATTAATTTACAACTATTCAACTAGGATTTAATTCAGTGATTTTTTTAAATACACATTTAGTGGAAATATAAACATCAACAAGACAGTAATGATAATATGGTTGACAATTTCAGATTAAAAGTTCTACATTTGAGTAATTCAGTTTATAAACTTTTAAGTATTAAGCACGTCTGTTTAAAACACCAAGTCAGCCTCCCCTCTTCCTGCCAAAATCCTGAACTCTGAGCTAAGAACACAATCCAACCACTGAGTGCTACAATTTAGGTAGGATTTTTGCGAGGGAGACAGGTTTCTGCAAAGATATCAACACAATAGCCACTCACTTTCTGGTGGTTGGCCAGCAAGAGTCACAACTTGTCTTTTCATTTTCCTGTAACTGCTTGTTAGCCAGAGGCAGTCCTGAGTCTAAGCTGGGCTAATTGCTCTTGCTATCTGAGCTTTTTTTCCCTCTCAACCCAGTGCCGTCTGGCTGGTCAGACTCTGTGGCTAGGTCTAGGGAAAAAAATGTGTTAGGCTTAGGAAAAAATCCATACATGATGGTCAGAGTTGGGTATAGAAAAAGAAAGCATTGATTAAAAACCTTCACTTTCACAAGTTTCACTCCTTCACTAAAACAAGGGTCATGTATGTAACCCTCTACTCTACCCCAATGGTTACCCCTCTTGAAACTGTTTTGTTCTTCTTTCTATGTAGAGTGAAGAACTTGCTCTTGACATCTACTATTGGCGCAAATGGTTTAATATTGGGCTTTAGTTGAAGCTCTCATATAGATGTCCTCTGCATCTTTATGTGCTGCAAAGGGACAACAAAGCATCAGTAATTGACTTGCTGCGAATGAGACAAGACTCAAGAATTAAAATAGTATTTGAATTAGTACTTTTCCGTTTATGTAACACATTTTAGAAAAAAAAGCATGACTTTGACAAATATACACTGAGATATACCAGATGATTTAAAAAGGAGAGAAGGTGGGTGGGGTAAAATACAGAAAAGTCCTCCATAAAAGGAACTGCAGGACTGCAATGTGTGACTGCAATATTGAAAAAAAAACATCTGTCACCATTAAAAACAAAAAGAAAAATTCTCTTATCAGGATCATTGTGGGATTTTCAGGCAAAGCACACTGGTCACAACAGCATTTGCAAACAGATTATATGGATTGTTCTTTAGATCATATCATATAGGATCATGCCTGAAAATGATCTTTTTAAGGAAAAAATAATTTAAAAAACCCCGGAAGGTGTTGTTTATTGATGTTATTCAATGGTATTGCTTGATAAATTGTGTGAAGATGGATCAAGGCAAGTGTGTTTGTCTATTACTGCAGGGCTGGTGTTGTTGACATGGAGGAAAATTCCACAAAATATCCTGTTTTGAGAAACTTCTCTTTTTATTTTGTTTTTTGCTTGCATTCAAGTTCTTATAGATGACCTGCTAAAATACAGACACAAACTCACCCACACACACAGTAGGAGTATTATAAATAAAGCTTCATGACAGTAAGCACATAAGCAGGATCCTCACTTTGTCTCAGAAATAATACCCTCCTGTTTGTGTTGGGGTATCAAAAGCCATCCATCAAAGGGCGATCTGTGTTTCTATCAATAAAAATGCTCATGCATTTTTCAACATTCAAATACCTTGCAGCTCCATGGACGGATGTTGCATTCCTGTCTGTCTACCAGCTCTGGCACAACAAAAGAATGATTCATAAATATTAGAGCAGAGCATTCCCAGCCTCCTTTTTCTCTCACTGTTCTTCCTTGAAGTACAGCAACTATAGTGAGACCATTTCTGTCACAGGGGCTTTGTTAGGTTTTATAAACTCCCTGCCTGCCCGTTGTCTGTGACACTTCCCCTGAGGATTGGCCAGCAAATATTTCCAATTACATTACTAGCAAGTTATTCATTCAAGAATGTATTTCTGAAATAAGCTACAGAGATATCCATGGTACACACAGATGGACAGATGATATGTACATAATGATTCAGAGAAATATATGTTTATGCATTTCAGAAAACATAGAAATTGATACACAAAGAGTTACACTCAGAATACAACACAGACAACAGTGACAAGAAAAATACACTAAAAATCATAAAGACAAAATAGCCAATATGTAAGTTTAAAACAGTTAGGAAATACATGAGTCATGAAAACTTGTATTTTTATATATGCATAGACTGTTGCAACACAGTCAACAAAAAATCACATATGCCTGTGTATTTTATGTTAGGATTGAGAACTATATCCACTAAGGCAAATCATGTTGAACATTTCCTAGATAACATTGGAATATTTTATGTTATTGCCTGACAGTTCTGGGCAGCATCATCAAGAGCAACATATTAATGCATCAAACAGGAGTAGTGATTTTATTTCCATCAAAAAGTGTTTACTATCAAAAGTTTCAGAAAAAGTGTACAGATTGGTGGACCCAAAATGCAGGAGATGACAGGAAGGCAAGTAGGATAAAAAGTAAAACTCTTTATTCCAAAAAAGGAGAGGATTCACAGGCAAACAAAGCAAACAACTTTACAAAAACCAAACTGCTGAAAACTGCAAATTAAATTATACAAATTATAACCCCAAAAATAATGTGGTAGAGAACCTCAGAGGGGTGTACTATGAAGGAAATTCAACAGAGCCAGGCTTTCTTTGTGTGAGCTGGCTTGGCAAAACCTAAAGCTGCAGTCAGAGATAACGGGTATCACATGCATGTTCCCATAAAAGGGGGCATGCGGTGCATCATGTGGCTCTATTAACGAATGAAATGGACTGATTGAGTTGCCGTCTTGACATAAGCAGGTTCACATAGAAAGAGTGGTATTTTATGCATATAATCTACCACAAATATTGTCTGCTGGCAGCAGAATAAAATACAAACAAGAAGAAATAACTGTGTGAAGATTTTTTAATTTCGCTGCAATAGGGGCACCACATAGCTCAGTTGGTAGAGAGACTATGTGTCCTCGCTGCAGAGGCCCTGGATGTCACCTGAAAGCCTTTTGCCCTCTCTCTCTCTTCCTGTCTAATCACTATCTGCTTTATCAGAAATAAAGGCAAAAGCCCCCCACCACCCCCAAAAAAATCCCTGCAAAGATAATTGAAAGAAACCACTGCTGCATGACTCTCAAACCACAAAGCTCTTCCTCAGACTGCACCTATAGACTATATGTCTAATATCACTGGGATGTTATTAGGGCAGGAACAGATTTGATTTTCACATTCAATTAATCATTTTTTCTAACTTTTATTTTGAACTCGGGGTCAAAATAAAAAAACAGGGCACTACAAGGAATAAAGGACAGACCAAAACACAGTTAAAGGTCAAGGTTTACAAAAATAAAAAAATATCGTTCAAAGAAACAACTGTCTCCAGTGTCTCCACAGAATAGTTTATTCGGGTGTTGATAAAACCAGAAAAACTTTAGTGTTAGAGCCAGTAAGCCAGTAAATAATATTGTGCATGAGATTTCTTAAAACAGTCGGAAATCTGACTTATGAAGCCAAAAAATGTTTTACATAGACTAAAACATCTAGGCCTCTTAAGAAATATGTTTATGGAATGAAGACAAGCTACTCATTATACTCACTCATTAGTCTCATAGAATAAATGTGGTGCTTGGATGTATTCTTATCATGTATATTGCAGTTTTAGACTTATATTTCTAAGCTGCAACCTCAGACTCAAACAGACTTTGTAAAAAAAAAAAAAATTTAAAAAATAGAAACATTATTCAAAGCAGTAAGGCTTAACTTTCAAGGCTTTTTTGCTTCATTCCGATCCTGCAACATATTGCTCAAGACAGAGATATAGAAATGACATGAATAAGTCACTCCCTTTTGATAAGAATCTTTGTATTTTATCTATTAAAATGTTAGGTAAAGCAAAAAGGGTCTTGTTAGTCTCTGAGCACTCTTCCTCCCCTCAGATACCTTCCTATGAACCATGCTTCAAGCTCCACAAGATCTTTTATGTGTGGTTATGCCATTTTCAGAGATAATTGATTGGTTGATTGATTGATCGGTCATTAGGCTGCACCTTAATATCCCTCAGTCTCTTATCAAAAACATAACCAGCTCAGAATCAGGTTAGGTGTTTAGTTAAAGTTGCCATTGTTCACAAGCGCTGTGGTGTTGGCACTCCAAGTGAGGTCCTCCCTGATGGTGACGCCCAGGAACTTGAAGTCGGCCACCCTCTCCAC
>JAPZDY010000025.1:26189777-26199843 GCA_029783645.1 Ctenochaetus hawaiiensis
TTCTTGGTTTCTGTTAACTCCATCATATGAGTTCTGCAAACAGCAATATTTGACTTGTTTTAAATAACCATCCTTATCAAGGCATATGGTGTGAGCTATATACCGTCCTATTAAGTTAGGTAACATTTCAGGATTAGTAGTTCACTTTTTGCAGATGT
Source organism: Ctenochaetus hawaiiensis (assembly GCA_029783645.1). Lineage (NCBI taxonomy): Eukaryota > Metazoa > Chordata > Actinopteri > Acanthuriformes > Acanthuridae > Ctenochaetus > Ctenochaetus hawaiiensis. The sequence goes on from JAPZDY010000025.1 coordinate 26,189,936, forward strand.
CAGTGTGATTTATGTAGAAGTTCAGGTTTCACTTTGAATGCTCTATGAGGGTCTTGTTTTATGGTTTTCATGTTCATAATGATGAACATGAAAAGGAAAAAACTAATGCAACAATTTTGCCCAAACATGTTTTTAATATTTTTTAAGTCAATGGAGCTTAAAGAAATTAGAGATTTCTGCACTCTGATATATAATTTTGTGTCTGGTTATCACTTTAGTATCTGATTGCTAAGCATTATTTGGATGCAGACTAACCCTGCTGAAGCAAAATTTCCCTTTTAGACAACAAAGTATATCTTAAATTATCTTGTGTATTGGGCTTTTTTTTGTTGTTGTTGGTTTGTGTCTTTTTGTGGAATTTGTTGGCATTAGGACAAACAATTAAAACAATATCAGTCTCACCTTATTATTAAAAAAGTAACTTGCCTTGTTGTGTTTGCTGTTATTTTTCAAGCTGCCACTTTTGCAAGTCAGTATATTTTAGCACAGTGGGTCTTTTGAGAGCTGGTTTTCTTTTTCCTGATTAATCTGGTTACATTAAAAACATTTACTTCACTCTGGGTATGTTTAGTGATGTTGCAAGACCACTCTGCTCTTACTTTCCTAAACATTTTCCTAGCAGACTCTTTGCCTTTCTTTCAAAGTTGATTAAAAACATTGTCGCCCCACACGCACTGATCAATGCTATCTACTAGCTGATGAAACAGGAGTGTGATTGCCCATGGAAACACTGCGTTTAGTTCCTTATTAGCATGTAAGGTAGAGCTCCCAGCGGGGGGTCAACTTCATCAGCTCTGACTGAAACTCCCAGCAGTATCTGTGGGGTGGTAGAGCCTGTCAATGGGTTCTCTGACCTACCTGCAAGGCTTTAGAAGCTCTATATAAAGAACATCCGGATGCTTGTAATGAGCAAGGGAGCCACAATACTGCAAACAGGATTTAACCACAACATACATATGACTCTTTGTTATCACCATATTTATAATAACTCAGTTAATGCACTGCACTTTATATTTCACTGCTTGTTGTTGGATCTCTGCCTCATTAAACACTGACCTCTAGTCTTGTGTGAAAGGGTGACTGGACTGGACGACACTGCACATCAGTAGTGCTGAATTATTAGTACACATGTATGGGCTATACACTGCATTTCTAGATTGTTTAAATGTTTTCTGTCAAGTGATAGCTTGTGGTTGTGCCAATAATGATTTTTTCTCAAAAGCAGAGGAGGAAGTAGCATGTCATTGGCAGTGCTACAAGAGCTCTTAGGAAAGAGGTTTGGATGGATAGCTGGGTCGTCAAAGTCTCAGACACTAAAATTGGAGACATTCTTCAGCATACATGTCTCTTGGCAAAAGATTACAGTTGTTTATTTTAAGCAAAACTGTGACTACTTCCTAATCCTTATAGAGTAGTGTTGTCTTTAAACTAAACCTGATGACAGATTAGAACCCACTTATCAGTTTTGTCATTATGATATTATGCATTTTTGAGGGCTTTGACGTAGAGTGTTACACTGTCAATACAGGGTAAAAGTCACACGGTAATTAATTCATCCTTGCCTGGCCTAGATGATTAAAAGCTTATTAGGGCTGTTTTTGGGAGGTATTGATGTATTTCCTGTTTGTCTTGTAGTTTGGGGAACTTTTGGAAACTGTCAAATGTCTGCATGGGTCTTTTTGAGACAGCAGGTTTTTGAACACCTAAATTTTGTTAACTGTGGGCTGATGGACACTAGGCATTCCCCTGTAAAGCTTGCATGATGTGCACAATTTTGAGAGTTGGGGGCCACAATTTCTCTCCAAGAGATGCAGAAGTTGAGTACTTTATGGGTAAGAGCTCACTTGGAGTTTTTATACTATGCTATCAATGACACTCTCAAATTTGCTCTGCAATAATTTTATTTCATCAGTCACAGTTAAATGGCAACACTTTCTTATCCTTTTCATCATTATTCAACATTTTTTTATCTACATTTAATATAATAAATTTACATTACTCACCATAATTTAGGCAGTAACAAATGTATCTATTGAGTATATTTGTGACATTACACATGGCAGCATCGTTTCACTTTGTGTGTTTAAACAGTAAGTCTGAAACAGGCTCATGTTACCACTAACTGATCCTTATGTGTGAAATATGTGTAAAAAAAATTTTATGGTCAATTGTGTACATTGTAAGTGAGGATTTACTGCTCATAAAATATGGTGAAGTGATGGCTGTAGTGTGTGTTTGTGTGGAGGACATGTGAGCGAAAGAGGACAGACTGGGAGAGAACCGCTCTTTAGAGAAAAGGAATTAACCCTAAAAAGGGCAGTTGTGTTTCCTCAAGACCCATTTTTTATTTGCATAGGGGCAAGTATGTAGCAGTGCGCTGCGTCGAAAGCCGCTGCCACTGCTGCTGATGGAAATATGTTATTGCATGTTTGTTGGGGAATGGAAGAGAAAAAGCAAAAATTACTACTGCCACTGTAACTCTGTTATGAAGCAATTGCAAGCAGCTCAGCTCGTACATGTGGAGGTGGGGCTTATCTTTGGAAGGACCTACAAAGACAACACAAAGACAAAGGGCAGGAGGAGAGTTCAGACAGAGCCTGGAGGCGATGCTACTTTAAAATTTGCTCGCATTTCAGAATTACCAACCTTAGCTTAAAAACCACTATGAAGTTTTATTGAAGAAATTAAATGTGGACAGTCTATGGAGAAGGATATCATGATTTAATCTATTAAATGCTTTTTTAAGGTCAAGAAAGACTCCCAAATGGCATTTTAAGCTGTTCTATGAAAGCAGTGAGCAGTTTTTGTAGAATAATTTGGACAGAGCCAGGCTGTAATGGAGGTAGAAAACTGTTTGATTCTAGATTTTTTTTTTACTGATAAGGAACACTTTTTTTTCCCAGAATCTTAGAAAATACAGGTAAGATACTTATTGGCCTAAAGTTGGGTGCCTGATCAACTGTCCCTGACTTAAAAATAGGTGTGACTCTTGCTATTGTCCACTTTCTGGGAAAGATCCCACTGATATTACATACATTCATATATAGTACATATACATATACTTATTTATTATCTACATACTTCCACAACCCTTCACCCATAATGCATACTGTGTATGCTTGCATACAGATTACCTTCAGCTAACAGTGTATATAATGTTACTTTTTTCTTTGATATCTTTATTTTTAAATTGCTGTATTTATTTTTAAATTGCTGTATATAATCCTTCTCTTCTTATTGATATCTCTTTTAAATTGCTATTCTTCTTCTGTCATCTGTATCTGAGCTGCGGTAACGCACAAATTTCCCCAATGTGGGACCAATAAAGTTTTATCTTATCTTATCTTATCTTATCTTATCTTATCTTATCTTATCTTATCTTATCTTATCTTATTAAAATTTTAAAGTTTAAGTTACTGGCGAAATAATGCATGAGTAATGCATGAATGCATGAGCAATGTGTTTGTTTTCAGAAACCAACTTATTCCCAGTTTAAGTTTGCATATTGTTGTGAATTTTTATACCAGCTTTATTATATTATTTATTTGTTTCCACATTGCAAAACACATTCCTCTAGCCCTGTGATTACTGAGACATAATAGTCAGCTTTATTGGAATATTGGCCACTTGCTCTTTTTGGGCCACAGCTGCTAGAGGCGGTAGACTCCAGAGCAGGTGAATGCTGGGATGCAATGGCAGTGGCTGCAGGGTGCATCGTCTTGGAGCAAGCATCTCTGTGTTGTAGATGCTATGGTGCTGCTTTGCTCCTCAAGTGCGTCTCCTTACCTTTTTCATTCTCTTTGAAGATAGACCTTGGTACTTTCACAGATTAGTTTGAACATTCCAATGAGGGACATAGCACTATCCACCAAGTCTGATTTGAGGTGAAAGCTAAGACATATGGAGTCAGATGTTATGTTGCATGTTATGTTGTATGTTGAAATGTCTGCCTTTACATTATCCTGGACAAAGCCTCTGCTGAGAGTCAGGATGGCTGTCAAAGCCTTCTTAATGTCCGTGCCTTAGGGAGAGAGAGCCCTGTTTTAGTGGCCATTGCAGCAACTCACTGGTATGAGTGGTCAGTGAGGAAGGCATTAACCTGGTCCAGAGGGGATGGTGGTGAGGTCTTGCATCTACTGAAAAAGATGCCTTGGAAAGCAAGATGAAATTTAGGCCTTGTTTTAGTGGCGGGACTGGAAACATCTGAAAAAAAAAGAAAAAAGAAGTAGCAGCACAGGCCTTATAAAACCCATCTTTTTGAAACCATACAAAACATGGAGCCCAGACAACCCTTGTGACCTTTTTGAAATTACATTCCTGCTTGCTCCCTTTCTCTGTCTTTGCATGATAGAATCAAATTGTCTTTTCTGAGAGTTTAATGAGGGTTTAGGGTGAACAGAGGAACATCTTCCTCCTACAGCAGGCAGTTCTGAAGATACAGAAGGCTATAATTAGAAGTTTTAACATGACTATCATTTACTCTGCCTCTAATGTCTCTGTCTTTCTCCACCTTTAAAATGCTTTCTCACTGACACTGAGGAAAAACTGAAGAGGAAGAGTAGTTTCAAGTTTCAAAATTCTCTATCAGACCTTTAAGTTTATTTTTAAAAGCTGTTTGTGTTGTGTTGAGACTGGTCAGATCGTCACACAGCAATATGACATTCTGTATTGCACTCTTTACAAGACCTCCACTTTAATGTTGTTCACTTTCGTGTTCGATTTTGAAATCTACTGAATCGCTTTTTAATCTGTGTGATGTCTTTGGGAGGGAGGTGCTAGGGTTCAGATTTCAGAAAAAAAAATGTATACAAACAATGGCATCCAAAGCAGTGTGTAGGATACAGGCTGTCCTATGTTCCAATAAAACTCAAAAGGAAAGCATAATAGAATAAAGGTTTTTCTTATTATACTTCCAACAAGCAGCAACATTTGTCATACTAGGTGAGAGGAGGGGAAAAAATCAATTATTCATAATTCATTGTAAGTTAAATATAGTAACTATTTTGTCAAGGACAAGGTTGGAACTTTGTGCCAATTCACTTCTGCCTACTTATTTTTCTTTTTTTTTCATAGTGTGATGGTAAATCTCTATTTTCAGGAAGTATATTCACATCCTTATTTGTAATAAAAACTCCACTCCTTTAAAGTGCAGCACAACCTGCCAGTGCTTCCCAGATAAGCGGGGAGTGGATGCATTTTGCTCATTACCAAAGCCCCCTGGATGCTGTCCCGCCGCCGATGCTGTGTCGCAGGTACTTCTTCATGCACCATTTGATTAATAGATTAATTCCAAAGTAACATGCTCTTGTTCATTGTTTTCTCTGGTGGACTCAATGGTGAAAGTGTTGATTAATGGGATTGAGAGTAGAAATGGTAATCTGCACTTTTGAAATTCATGACCTACTTTAAGCACTACTTAAAAAAAAAAAAAGGAAGAACCTCAGCCAGCTCTTGTTGGCTTTCTCATATCATATCTGCGGTAACAGACTTCTGTGCATAGAAGCTGCAGTATAATTCCCCCGGGCCATTTTGTTTATATCTGCAATAAAGTGCTACTGTCACATTAAATATGGTAGACTAGAGACAGGGGAGAATATATTTAGTGAGAAGCGTTCAGTGAATGAGTGTTCCCAGGCCTGGCTGTGGTTTCTCTCCATGCATTCTACACTAATGAATTGGTCCAATTAGTGGACCAATTAACAACACAGAAAGCTTTGCATTGCAGACTGCACCACACATACACTGTACTGTACATTTACATAGGATATGCTGTGTCATTAGTATTGACTTTTGGTAGGAGATTTAAACTTTAAACCTGCTCAAGGGAACTTTGCATATTGATGGTTAAAATGTCAGAGACAAACAATGACATAGGGAACTAACAGTATGAATCAGTAAAATGCGTTCCTCTTGTTATCGTTATTATAATTTTGTATTAATATCACTATGTTTTGTGGATTTTTCTCCAAACCATAAGGTCCATACCATTAAGGAAGTTAAGCTTGCTGGAATTTAACCGTGGGTTATTAAGGAATGCCAGTATTAAACCAACTTTGTTTAAGCTGTGCTGCAACAAAGGCAGATAGAGTAACATGTCAGTAAAATGAGTCAGTGTTAACCAATTTGGAGTTTTCTCATGTTTGCATCAAAGGATGTGTTCTTGGCCTATGTCTCACTAGTGGGACTACAACCGAAAGTGTTTGACTCTTAAAGATGATCTTTTGAAGGCATTTGCATGGTTGTACCAATAGCCATTTTTGATATTTAAAGCTTCTATTAAAGATTTTAAGAGAAGTTTCAAAAGTCTGTCATCATATTTTATGATGTTATTACCTCCACCCCATAGATATGTAAATCTGTGTCCTAATCTTCTTTGAAGCAAGCAATATTCCTTTTTTTAAATGTGTGTGTGTGTGTGGGTAGTTCACCAACAGGACACTGTTTTTCATCCTCATGAGCAGCTGACTCTGCAGGTGAACTCTGTCAGCTTCCTGCTGGAGCCACATGCATTTCTCCAGTGGGTAATGCTGTTGTTCAGTTTAAGAGGGTGAGCATTTACAATTTGGTGATTTGTGAAACAAACTACTGTTTATCAGTCTCTCTTGTTAGTTTTTTCATTTTTTTTCTTATCAGTTTTATCAATTTCTCTCGTCTCTTATCAGCTCAAACCATGAAGTTTCTTTTTCTTCCTCTCTATTTCAGAAGAACTCACTTTCTGCTTAAACTGAGAGTTACAATACGACAACATCAGCAGGACCCTGCTTCTCTTTGTGTGATACTTATACAGAAGACACGAACCATAACATAACTGATCGAACGCAAATCTTAAATTTAAGCATACATTTTGTGGATAAGCCTTTGAACTTAAAGTACAGCCCTAATGTCATGGTAGATGTACTGTACTGTAATGCAGATACATCCACAGTCTGTCCAATCAGACACCTGTTAGACTCTTATTCCTTAGGGAAAAGAAAAAAAAATCTTCAAATGAGAAATTCTTTTGGAGAAAGGCAAGGACATCCAGTGAGTAAATCCTGTCTAATTACCATATCAATTAAATCTGCAGCTTGAGATGGCCCAGGCTTTAAAGAATCTATGTGTTTGCTTCAGCCAATGAATATTCCTAAAGCCTGATAAGCTCCAAGAAAAAAAAATAATGGCTTGGAGTGCAAGTTGAGACTGACCTTGGATATCGCAACAGCGACCCTTGGCTGGACTAGCCAATCAGGGAGTGTTGTTCCCCCTGGGTGGATGAGCCAGTCACAGTATTCAATGCTTAAAGCCATGTGTCCTCTACGATGTGTGACTGATCTAGAGGTAACAACACACATTGTAGTAGATAGATAATAAATTCTTAAGAAAACTACTCTCAAAGGTAATAAATTGATTTTGTATTAATTTTTTTTATACATTTTGTATGATAAATGCATATTATTGGAGTTAAGGAATAAGTTAAGGAATAATCAACATTACAAAATGTTTTCCCAAAATCTTGATTTATGGAGGACCCTTAATGCCTATGATATTTTAAATCCCAGTGACAGTTTAATGAGAGCTATTTATCCTGTAGTTTAATGTTCATTTTTTTATAATCCTTGCATGATCACATTTCACACATTTAAATATAGCCAGCATGAGTGATGTAAAGCCTTTCATCCTGAATTTTTTTTTCACTGTCTTGTCCTTTCAGTGATGAAACCTTCCCCTCAGCAGACACCCTCTTCTAGTTGCTGGGAAGAGAACAAAAGCTGTCACTCACTGATCTCCCCATTACATACAGTGAGTGCGTCCCTGGCATGGTCACCTTTAAATCCTCCTCCTTAACTGGGTTTTTTACTGCCACAGAGAGAAAAAAGGACAGGCAGGGGAGGAGGAAAACAAACTTGAGATTATTAACTATTTTTGTTTTTTCAGATTACTGTGAGACGTATTTTCAGGAGGCCAACCCAAATCTTGCAACCTTTTATAATGTAGAAAAGCTGTTTGAGGTGGTATTCCAGTGTATTTTTAACCCAGACACAGTGCTGCATATTGAAAAAGGACAAAAGAACATTCAACTCATGTAAAACCATGTCTCTGACTCTCATTAGGGACAGTGCAAAAAAGTGCTTAATTATGGTTAAAAATAATTTACATTTAACAGGAAAGAACAGCTGTTTTTAATAATGAAGTTCAATACTTTGTTAATTTATTCATCCCTCCTACCCATCCTCTACAGCAGTGGTTCTCAAATGGGGGTACGCGTACCCCTGGGGGTACTTGAAGGTATGCCAGGGGGTACGTGAGATTTTTAAAAAATATTTTAAAAATAGCAACAGTTCAAAAAAACCTTTATGAAATATATTTATTGAATAATACTTCAACAAAATATGAATGTAAGTTCATAAACTGAACTTAATATCAAGTAGGCTATTCCATTTCATTACCATAAACCCAGAGTTTCCCCCATACCATGACGGTTTGACCCTACCTGGCGCGTGCCACACGGCATCAACTGTCAATCAACTATCAATGTAGCAAACAATGGAGTCCTGGTTAAAGCGTATCAGTAATGCAGCTGAAAAGGTGGAGGAACAGGTGCCAAAGAAGGCCAAACCAATTCAGACAGTATTCCGAAGAATGTGTTAATGGGATTTACAGCTATGAGTTGTAACCCCCCCAAGGCATTGTGTTTTTTCTGTGGGGAAATGTTAGCTAACAGCGGCATGAAGCCCGCACATCTTCAACGGCATCACCGGACAAAGCATGCTTGTCATGTTGGTAAGCCACCTGAGTTTTTTAAGAGGAAACTAAATTAATTCCGGTCATCTCAAGACACGATGCGGAAGGCCTCCACAACATCAGCCAAAGCCCTGGAGGCTTCTTATGCGGTGTCTTTGCTCGTTGCTAAAGCCAAAAAGCCGTTCACTATCACTGAAGAGCTGCTCCTTCCAACTGCTGCAGCGCTGGCCGAGACAATGCTGGACAAAAATGCAACCGAGAAGTTAAAGACTGTGTCTTGTGCCCTGTGCAAGCTACCTGTCGCTTATCAGGAAAAACTCCTGGAAGTGTCATCTGACCGTGGCTTCCAGATGAAGTTTTCCACCTTCACACTGACACAGTTCTGGGTGTTTGTGAAGCAGGAGTACCCTGACCTGGGGCAGAAAGCTTTGGAGCAGCTATCACCCTTTGCCTCCACATATTTATGTTCATCATCATATGTTTATCTTCTCTGCAATGACTGTGATCAAATCAAAGCAAAGAAACAGACAGTGCCTGGAGAAGAGCTTGATCACAGCAGTTGCCTCCCTGCCACCAAGACTGACAAAGATCCTCAGTGAAGCACAAGCTCAGGTTTCTCACTAAAATGTCAATGAAAAAGAACTCTCTTAAATGCAACAATGCAATATTCAGTGTTGACAGCTAGATTTTTTGTGAACATTTTCCATAAATATTGATGTTAAAGATTTCTCTTTTTGCAAAGAAATGTTTATAATTAAGTTCATGAATCCAGATGGATCTCTATTATAATCCCAAAGAGGGCACTTCAAGTTGATGATTACTTCTATGTGTAGAAATCTTTATTTATAATTGAATCACTTACTTATTTTTCAACAAGTTTTTAGTTATTTTTATATCTTTTTTCCAAATAGTTCGAGAAAGACCACTACAAATTAGCAGCATTTTGCACTATTATAGAATTTAGTAAATCAGAAACTGATGACATAGTGCTGTATTTTACATCTTTATCTCTTTTTTTCAACCAAAAATGCTTTGCCCTGGTTAGGGGGTATTTGAATGAAAAAATTGTTCACAGGGGGTACATCACTGAAAAAAGGTTGAGAACCACTGGTCTAGGCTATTTAACAATGTTGTAAATGTTGAATAATTCAAATAATGGAAAAGAACAGAGAAAGTATGTCCAAGTA
>JAPZDY010000025.1:26234781-26251584 GCA_029783645.1 Ctenochaetus hawaiiensis
TACTGGGTTAACATTTCTTTCCATTTTTGAAAAGTAAAACAAAAAAAAAATGTCCTGTAAGACCAAATAAATGTTAGGGATACGGAGAGTTTTGTTTCTTCCAGAGATGGTAGAAATTTGGATGTTACATACCATCTCATCTAAGCCAGCCAAGTTCAAGCACAGTAACTTGTAACACTGTATAAATTCTGACATACTGGCTTTAACTGATAAAGCTGGTGTTGGAGGAGTGGGCAAGTGAGTTTAGGGGTTGTGGGCTTAGGTCATTAATGACATCAACTATAACATAAGTGGCATTTGCACTTGTCTTTTTAGGGTATGGTGTTTTTTAAGGAAAGAGTTCTACTTCATATTTTTAGATGATGTAGATTAACATTTAAGTCAGGCGTCCACATTTACATGCTTTTAAGTTCAGTTCATTGAAATCTGTGTTCATGAGCTGCATGTGCCAGGCTTTGTGATATATCTCCACTTTGAAATGATATTGATTCATATTTTTTTTTTTTTTTTCACTAAACACTATCTAGGGCTTAAGTTAAAGCAAGTTTAGTATTTTGTTTACAAGAGAAAAAGTTCAAGACAGAAGAAGGATTCAAGCTGTGCCCATTGTGTCCCACTTTGTTCAGTATCATCTTATTTAAAGTTTCTATGGCTTTCCAACTCATCCCTGCCTGAAAAGACAATGGCTGTCCAAGAAACACTAGAAAAGAGGGGAACAGCGAACAGCAAATAACAGACAGCATGACCTCATGTTAGACAGGTCATTTGTTAATGTCAGCGCATTTGTGCTGTAAACAACAAATGCTACATTAAGTATGTGACATGAGTTAGCAATTTAGATTAAAGTTGTCATCTTTCCTTCGTAGTTGTGAAAATACAATGTGGCATTAAGCCTTTTTGCTAAAGTTTGCTGGTGGTTGCTTTGGTCGTCCTGCATGTGATGTCCAGTTTGGAAGGTCTTGTAAACAGCAGGTTTAGAACAACACTATTATTGAGTGAGAACAGGGAAGTGACTGTGCAACTGCTGCAACAGCAGAGGGGAGGATAACATGTTTTATCCTGGTAGAGGAAAGGATAAAACATGCTAATTGCAATGTCCAGGATGGTCTGTCTGATGCTGAAGTCTGTTTCAGCCAGCCTTTCCACATTTCACACAGATACAGTAAAACCAAGACATGCTAGCTGAATGTGTTTAAATATTGCTGAGAGTGTGTGTAGGAATTTCTTATATTATAGTTGCTAGATTTGCAGGAAGTAATGAAGTTATGTACAAAGTCCACATTCGGTTCTGAAATTCAGGCCCTAATACACTTCTTAAAAGCACTCAGTGCCTGTTCTTTCCTGGAAATAAGTTTTAAATACAAATAAATAAATAATTCAATGGAGTGGGAGTGATCCAGGGTCTTATAGGTGATCACATACAGGTGCTTCTCAGGTTTTCCAGTTGAGCTTGGTTTATTTTATCTCAAGATGATCTCAAGCTGAAATAAGAAATTTATGTTTCTAGGTTTTGAAACAAGAACTGATTTCTTGGTTTGAGCAGAGACAGCCCTGAAAATGTGCATCTTGAGTCTTACCAACAGAAATTTGTAGTCACGTCAGTGTCACCCCGCTGATCCTGCCTGCACTGTTTGACTGATGTGATTTCTAAGAGACACAGCACTTCAGCACCCAACATAAAGACAGAGACAAAAAATTGGATTGGATAATGGAAAGAAATGTTTTGAGGCATCCTCATCAGTGTTTGTATGTTGTTGATTCAGACATAACAGTTGGACATAAAGACTGATTAACTGTCAGTATGAAAAGTTCCCTTCTCTGTGGCTGACAGACAAGCTGTCACACTCATAGCTGAAGCGTGAAACTCAGGATATCCTGTTCCCTGTTAAGGCACGACAGCATAGATATTTCACACCATGTTCCCTCAATTCTTCTCTCTATCTCTATGGGTAGAGCAGAGGGATAAAGGAGGAGGACAGGTTTGGGGGGATGCCATCTTCTCCAATCAGCTGTGCAATCAGACGCCTACTCAGATCCTGACAGTGACAAATATGGCTTTTAATGTCCCGCTGCTCCATGTTAATTGCATTTCTCTGCAATTTAGACGAGCGTCACGCAGAGCGACCGTTGGCATAACAATTAACACCAAACGGCACTTGTGTGGAAGTGCAGCAGTGGTGTTCAGCTTTGGCAGCTCAGTCCACTGCATGCAATGTCTGTAGAGGGATACTAAGGATGAGGGTAAAATTAACTGCTCACTCACCCAGACAGAGAAGTAAATCATTCAGCAACACAGCTCTAAGTACGAAAGATGTTCTGGCAGCATGGTGCCTGATTGGATTGATGTTTTCTAGATAACTGAAAGCTCAAAATTCATAAAATTGATTTAAAAAATCCAGACAAATGTTATCTATCATAAAATGAACAGTACAGTAGTACAGTTCGGTTTAAGCGTACTAGAATGCGAACAGAATTTGTCATCATACAATTGTTAAACTATATAGTTTTATTTACATGGAAAAAGGTAGTGGATAGTTGTCTCATTTCAGCTAGCTATGTAACAAGGGCTTTTAAACAACAACAACAATTGAAATCAAAGATTCATTCTTGGCCTTTGCAGTAGTTTGAAAACAATTAAGTTCTTAATACTCTCTCTGCGACAACCGAACCAATCATATGGTGAAGAAGACAATGAAATTTGACTGAAAGCTTTTGAAACACCATGTCACATATAATCTCTTTGCTATTTACAAAAGTAATTTTAAGTTACATGTAACATTAGTTTTAGTACGATTGGAGCCGCAGTTTGGTTTGATGGTCATTTAAAAACTCAGCAGACTGATCAGAGAAATGTGCTGAAATCAGTCTTGGTGGCTGTGTGACGTGGGGTAGCTCATTTCTGCCTGCCTGATCTGCAGTGAACATGACAGAGATTTTCAGAGAACTGTGTTTTCTAGACTCATTGTGACTGGAGGAATTGCCTGCTTTGTCCTTGACTCAGTTGATTAACTTAAATTACTTGATAAAAGACAAGAAACATTACAAAAAAAAATTCCCAACTGAATCAGTGTATAAATGTTGCAAACAGGAGTCAACTCCTTAATTGGAACAGGACATTAACATTATAGACACCTCAAGAGATCAACCTAAGACAGCCGCAGGAACTTCAGATGCAGTTCTACTTGACAGCAAAGCCTCATTAGCACATTTTTCAAAGATTTGTCCCCTGTTCTCTCATCTGACTGTGGTCTCACAGAGGCTGTCAGAGTACAAACTGATGACTCCACTCACTCTCATATCATGAAAATGAGGAAACTAAATTGTGTGGCACAGAGGTTAGGTACCTATGAGTGATACCTTTGGCTACTCCACAATGTATTTGTAGAGTAAAGCTGTTGTTTTGAATGCAGTCACATTAACTGTGTACAATGTACTAGGTAGTATGCCAGGTCAGCATTGTATTCCTGAGTTACAGTGTATTTATATTGTTTGATTTCACAAATCAGTATTTTCCTTTGATGTACAGACACTAAATTGTGGTACACAAATACTGCTGTTCTATTCATACTCTGGTAAAGGAGTCTCGTCTTAATGCAAGATCAGTACAGCAGGAAAAACAAACAAATACATGAAGATTCCTTTTCTTTTCATGAGCATTATGTCATTGCTCATTACTTAGTATCTCCACTTACCTTACAATGTTAGTGCATTAGAACTTACTGTCCTTGTCTCAGTCACAACTCTCTCCATAGATTTTGTAGCTGAAAGTGAGCCCAATTCATCCTGAACAACTTGTTTTGAAAAGATGTAGGCTGGTCCTTTAGCTTGTGTTTTATTTCCCATTTGCCATAGTATGACTGACTTGCACACAATTCAGCACATTTTACTAACCTTGAATGGCAAAAAGTTTTAAGGTGGGACCTGCTCTTGTGAAACTGGTTTTGTTTTAGATGTATAAATCTACATACTGTGTAGTTTGTAGTTGCCTGCACAAGAATGTGACCCCTGTACTGTGACAGTTCAGTGGAAACACACAAATTGTGTTTCAATTGTGTTTCACAAATTGCAAATATTACAGAAAATGAGGATTTTAAAAAATGTTTGTTGTTGGAAAAATGTTCTGTTTTACACTGTATATTGTATATTTTTGTACTGTAAACAGTGCAAATGTTTCAACATGACTGTCTTCATCAGAAGATAATTTAGCAATTTAGTAGTATACATTTTATACTATTGCTTTGATCTATGTCTGATAAAAAAGGTTCTTATATATTTCTGAAACTGCAAAAGACACTTGGATAATGCTGTACTACATTATGCACAGTTTTACTGTGGCTCTGCAGTGGTTTGTTAGATTGTTTACATTACATTTGGCTAGTATGTTTTACACAGTTAAGTCCAATGACAAACTAGCCTTAATAACAAACTGAATTTGGCAGGCTGCCTCAATGCATGATTTTTTTAAAAGATATTATCTGGTTGCAGAGGTGATAAGATAAAAACCATGAGCACACACATAATGCATTGATTGACAATAGTTGTCCCATGTCAGATGATTCTTTCTCTTTCCCCATTGACAATGGGACTTGCATTCTTTGAATAAGATGTATTTTTAGTCTCCTTCAGTGGAAAATGTGCACATATTTCTAGTTGACTTCATCTTTATTTTTCTCACATCTTCTTCCATTTGGCTCTGATGAAACATTGGTCAGTTTATACTGTTAAAAGGCTGAAAATCAAACAGTGTGCTCCAGTTTCATATTCTGCTCTTAACTCAACAAAAATGGCTACGTGGTGCTGAGAAGTCCTTGTCATTCCATATTATTTACACTTTATTTTATTTGCTTCATTGTGACATTGATTAATTGAAAGTTATTTTTTTTGCAATAAAGACTGGTTTGTAGTGAAGACATAAAAATCTGTTTGAAGAGAATATCTGACAGAGAAATGTCATCCAAGCAGTCTCATGTTATAAATTCTGGATGCAGAGAGAAGGATCGAGGAGTTTTTGGTCATAAACTGTCTTTATAAAGCAAGTAATGGTACACAAACTGCTATCGTTCTATTTGTCAAGTATTTACCATGTCACTCATCCAGGTCTGGCCCTGAATCAGACAGGCAGGTGGCCTTGCCCCTTTCTCATCCAGCCTGAGGCTAGCTCCAAGGCATTCATGTTGCCTTAACCCCGCTGTTTGCCACTGGGATAGAGAACTCTCAAACTGGGTCAGCAGATCCATCAATATTACAGGATGTGGAGCCTATTAGAAAATAAATTCTTCATACCAACAAAAAGAGAGTTTTACCTTTCCGACTGACATCAGGGGGTTGGGCTTTTCCCACACAGCCTGTTCAGATTCTGACAGCTGTCTACTCCATCTAATACCAAATACACAGAGACTAGCATAGAATGAGTCATGCCGTAATTTCCACACTTGGGTTTGACTGGGCTTATAACTGAAATTTATTGAATATGACCATGTTAAATATTTTCAAAATGTGATACTTCGAAAAAATATTGCCCAATACTGTACCTGTTATTTTTTAGTAACATGGACAAACCATATCCAAGCATACTGTCCAACCCTAATGAGTAAAACTGGCAATGTTATCACAATTAGCAATATATTAATCTGTCTCTCAGTACTTTTTGGCATAACTACTCTGTTTGTGGCCATTTGTTCCTTCTAAAAACACATCTTTGAAATTAATGGCTCCTAAATACATTTATTACTTTGCAAAGAAGCATTTTCTAAAACACCTATAGCAGCATGATAGCATGCAACAATTGACAATGCTGAAAAGCTAATGTTTAACAGTTATTATAATTATCATGTTGACAAGTTTCACTTGTCAGCATTCTAAAATTAGGCATTACTGTCAATATTCTTGCAGGCATTTGGGCATTGAAAAACAAAGTGACTTTTGACTGAATAATTGATGGCAGTCAAAAGAGTTGAAAGATTACCAGAATTAACAATGGTCATCATGATGGGACTTGGGTTACATGCACCAAAAGTAAGGGCAATTCATTCAGTAGTTTATAGTAACTGCCAGTTCTAATCACACTGCTTGGGTGCTTGGTGTCATAATCTCTACCATTAGCTTGACATTAAATCAGAAAAGTAGAATATGCTGTTGCCCAACATAAAATAGGGACCTTTTAGTTTTGATTATTTGTTTAGATGTCACATAAGGCTGCTATATCAGAGCTGTGTATGTATTAGAAAAGATGCCACATGACCTCAAGCAAAATATTGAACTAAGTGGCAATACACTTTAAATTGAGAGGCTTCTGTAATGTTTCATTTGAGCCAATAAATCAATCAAATGGCATAATTTTAAAAATGTAATTTTACTTAGTGTTTTTTCATCACTAGTGATAGTAAAAATGCAAATAATCTCAGTGTTTTTTTTAGCCATCATATAGAGTCTACATGTAGAGTTGTAATATAGCTACAAAGGTACAAGTGACACTACTATGGTGTCAAATTGCAAACTTTTATGTGCTGAACTTAGCACTACAAAGGCAAAAAATGTACCCTAAATTCCAAGCTTAGTAAACACCAACGAAAGTTAAAATTCTGTCCACTTGTAATTTTGTTTATTTTAGCAAACATAGACTTCAAGTATGCTTCTGGTATATTCAACAAACTTTTTTACAGCATTGAAATGTTTTTTAAAATAGTATGACCATACAGTAAGTGCTGTTCAATTGGCTGACAAGTTCAACATACAAACAAGGTCAACAATGAAATCTTCCTTTTTCAGGCTGTACTTAAATCAAATTGGTCATTTTACATAAAATATAAATGTAAAAATGAAATCAACAGTGCGCCTTAGTTTAACTTGAGTATTAAAAATTCAACATTACTTAACAAAATTTACAGGTAAAACAGATAAAACATTTACAAAAAATCTACAGACAACTCAACATAATACCAAAAATATGCTAAATCTTCAATAGTAAGAATAATTACAGTACTTCAAACTGAGACATTACGTCTTTGGCCTGTGAAGGACTGTCATCAACATACAGCTTCTTTGGGGATACTGAAGAGGTGTTGCTCTCAGATGCGATAAGAGAGACAGAGTGTCTGTACAGGAAACTCTGAGAAGAAATTCACTATGCATAATTTATTAAAATAAACAAGTTCAAAAGTTTGCACTACTTTGGTTAGCTGTTGAGGTCTAATCATTATGACAGTTATGGTTGTGAGCAGCAGCTTCCTTTTTTTATCAAATATTTTTATCCTTGTTGCCTTGTCATGGAATATCAGTTCATTAGTTTGTATGCTGAAGCAATAATCCTTTTATATATGTACACCAGATCTGTGGTGCATAATTTGCATGTTTTCATGCAGGGAATTGTATACTGTAAAACTTTCCCGGCCCTAAAAACAAAAACATTTGCATCACTCATTCTTCAGTGTTGTAATTTTTCACTCTGCAGGTTTCTCAAAATAGTTTATGACCATTATGTTATAAATAATCTGACACCAACAGAAATATTGCAAAATGTAATTCAAGGGTAATCCTTGGTCTTGCATTTCCAAGGTGGAGAGCCCTGTGAGATTACAGAGGACTCCAATTTGACTCTGAGCTAGTGCTTAGTAAGTAAGTAAGTTTGCAAACTTGATGAGTACATAAATGTCACTTATCTGAATTAATTAGTGTTGCAATAACATTTAGGCATATGTCACATCATTTTCTTTCAATTAAATTTAATGTTACAATGATAGCATGGGCTAATGGTTGGGGCTTGAGCTGTTGCCTCTCTAGCATGAGCTAGCCACAACTTGGCATCATTTTGGTCGAGATGGCCATAGGATGAACTAGCATTCAAACACAAAGTTAGACATGAAAACCACTGTCAGTTGTAGGTTATGTTATAATTTTGTCCAAATGCTGTGTCATATTTTTTTAATAATTTAGAAAAGTTATGTAGTACTAGCGATATAAGCCATGCTGAGAAATGCTGACATTTGCTTGAATTTTCCTGATCTTCCTTATGGCAACTATGGCTCACACTACTTAAATTATGCACATCACAGAGGGTTTGGGAATAGGTATATACAATATTGACTGAAGAACAAGGTAGATTATACCAAATACTTTTGTATACCCTGCACCACACCACTGGTAGTAACAATGGTATAGACTGTTAGTTTGATCTCTGTTACTGCTTGAAAGCCATAGATGCCAGAACCCAAAAATGTTCACTTTGGTAGCTAATGACTACACAAGTGGAAGAGCACTTATCCAAAATACGTATTCTACCATCAACCACATCGTAGACTCAAAAAAAACCCATCAGCTACTTTTCAAAATGCGCATTAACCACACTTCACACGGCATAAATAAAAAACACCTATTTACACTGTTACGGCCCTGAGCCTTAAGGCCTTTAGACCTCCCCTTCTGCTGTGTGTGTGGGTGTGTGCGTGTGTGTCTGTCCCTCCTAGTTCCAGCGGTCAGGTCACCAGAGGACGTGCCCTCCCGGCCCGAAGGGATCCCTGACGGAGGGTTGGTGCGGCTGGTCGGTGCGAGGCTCCTCCAATCATGGCAGGACTACATTTATATAAGGCCGGTGTGCGCCAAGAATGGCGGCAGACGCCATTCGAATTGTAATCTGTGAAACTGTTTGTGAACTTAGTTAGTGTACCAGAATTGGGCCAAGGGTGAGCTTGAAATACTGATTTGTGTTATTTGCAAACACTATAGGTTTTGGTCTTTGTTTAGTTTCACTAGGTTTTAGAGGTGCTGGTCACTTGTATTTTTGTTTGTGTTTTATGCAGTGTAGATAGTTAGGTTTTTGTTTTAGAGAGAGATATTTAAGTTATTGCCAGTTAATTATTACTTAGATAGTCAACTCCATTTTGTTTTAAGGAGTCCTCTTTTTGTTATATTTGTTTTAGTGATTTGACCGCACCTGGCGGGCCCTTTCTGTTAATACCCACGTGTCTTTATTAAATAAATATCTTTAATTTCACAATCCCCTCCACCAATTGTGTCTTATGTTACTTCCCTTTTCCCCATAACAAGCTGGGTTTGTAACAACACTTTATGAAAGGGGAAAAAAGATTTGCTTAGTCCTTCTGTTATATTCTTCTTTGAAGGAGGTGGAGGTGAAGAGCACTGGGAGCAAATACCAGGCATTAAGTTTAAAGGTTATGACTAGAATGTCAACTGCATGGCCAATTAATCACAACACAAAGGCCACATTGTTGTAAGTTATTGTGTGACCAGTTGTTGACAAGCATTGTATTGTTTAAAATACTCTAGTCTATTTTGCCTTGTGTGCTTTGATTGATTTTGCATGCAGTTAGCACACCAACTAAAGTTTTTTGTTATTGTATTTTTTTTCTTCTTTTTGAGAACAGAATGTCACAAGTCAACACTTATAGAGTATAAACCCTCATTTTCAACAGAAATACAGATGCACAAATTTTTCATAGATTGAGGATCAGACACCAATGTATTGCAATTGCAAAGTAGGAGAAAAGAGGACGCTTGAATGCAACAGAGAAACACAATGCGGTAGTGAAGAACCTTTTGCTCATGTCATCTTGAAGAATGGCACTAGCTCTGTATTGTACATTTGCCTTCCTCTCACTGTCTTCTTTGATCATGTTAAGTATTTGCAGCAGTTTTATGAAGTAAACTTTAAGATGCATATAACAGTTTAAATATTAATGACCATGGTGAAGCTTAAATTTAATCTACTCGCACAATGCTTTGCTATGTCACAGAGGGTAGTGAGCAGGATCATTTCCTATTGGATAGACACAATGGAGGAGCAAATGAGGATCTACATTGTGCCATGGGAGACAATCCGAAGCATGATGCTTCAGTGCTTCCACCAAATGTAAATACTTGTACATATATTTTGCTTCTAACATATTTTTCCAGTATCTCAGTGCTACACTGATGATTTGAGTAAACTGTAAACATTTACAGTAGATAAAAAAGAGGGTGTGTCTTGGATGATCTCGAGTTTTAAACAAAACAGTTTGAGCCTAGTTATTTATATTTATTATTACTGCGCAGTGTGAGTCTGGTGGACAGGAACCTATCTACAATCCTCGGCAGTATGTGGGGACTAAAGCTTTGATATAACTGCTGACTGATGAACAATGATTCAAGTCAAGTGGCACATCAGTGATGACTTGCTCTTATGGAGCCCAGGTAAGTAGCTTGCAACTCTGTAGTCCTGTACAAAACATACTTAGTTGAACTTGAAGGTAATGACCATGGGATCCTTTTAGTTAGAGCTGTAGAACCCCATCTACTAGCTTTATATCTGCGAGCTTGCCATAAAAAAAACAGTTCAGTCAGAGATGTACAGCTCTTGCTCGTGTTGCTCGTGACAGGACATTTGATCTCCAGCTGTTCTGTTCTGTTCTGTGAAGTTCAACACTTCACCTGGGCTGGCTTGGTGGTATATAAATAAAATGGATCAGACATTTGTCTATGGTCTGGCCTGAGAGATGATTCAAGTTGAGGTTTTAGTGATAATAATGTTTTTTTTTAACATATAACCATTACCTCTAAAATACTGGACCTTTTATCTTTTTAAGTTTGTGATGACAGTAAGGTACAAGTATAATGTTTATTTTACCATTTTAGTTTCTCTTATTATAACTGTTGCTATTCATAAATTGCTGATGAAGTCTAGAAATCCACATATGTCAGATGGAAATTAAAATTAATGTTATATGAGAATATTCATCTGAATGTTGTTCACTTGCTTCACTCGCTGATGTTAGTAAATATCAATGAGTCAAAACAACTTTTGAGCAGAAGACACATCTTATTTGTGAGGCTAAATATGGCAAAAGAAGGGTTGTGCATGAGTCAGATGATCAGTTAGAATATGTACAACTTCAAGTAGCCACTGTGTTACAGAGAGAGACCCTGCAGTCCACTTTGTAATATCTTTTTAACCACACATTGAATTGCCAGTAACTTACTCAGTCGTGTAGATAGTGGGACTGGAGGGGCTGACCTTGACCTTGGCATTACCACAGTCATCCAAGGTTAGTCTTACTAACTGGATGTGGATCGTTGGTATCAGTCTGCTACCGTTTAACTGTTTTGCGGTATATTATGCTATAGCTTCTGTTTGCATCTGTTTGTTAACTTGTTTTGCAACATACTATGGCCTTGGCTGAGGAAGATGTTCTACAGCACTGAGGCCATGTCCTGTTATCAGGAAGGGGATCCTTCAAATGTTGGGTCCAAGGAACGGACAGAGCCTTCAAATGTAGAGTATAATGAAGGGTTCCACCTGTTCAGAGCTGTATTTCTTGAAGGATGATGCCTTAGCCAGGCCTATAAAAGTGAAATGTTTGAGCTAAACGTCAGAGTTTCACATTGGCTTTGAAGCTCTCTCAGGCAAACCGGGATGCCTGATCGGTACTGTACTTCTTTGTAATAAACTTCTTTATATGCAATCAAGTCAGTGTCAACGGAGAATCCTTCATCAACATCTTCACAGCATCATTACAGAAGATACAACAGTTTCAACTGGGAAGTCTCCTTTGAATTTTCTATATCTGTGTGTTCATGGTTTTAGAAGCTCCTTTAGCTTCATTCTAGCCAAGGAAAACCTGGGATGATTGTGATAGTAAAAAAAAAATATTTGTAGACAATGTAGACTACCTTCCCTTTAGCAAAAAGAGGGAATGCATGTAATTTCACAGGGTACTTCAGTCGTTATGATACTCTTGTCAGTTCAGGTGTAATTGGATATTATCAGTTTCATTACATTAGGCCTACTGATTCTACAAGGTTTAAATAGTTCTTTATTTAATGGTTCTGCATTTCGACTACATTTGGTATTAGGCTTTGCGGGCAAGCTTAACTTTAATGTTTATGTAATCCATTATCATTTTTGAATGGAACTATTATTGAAGTATTCACACAAATGTTTGTTTGTTTTTAGACAGACAAGGAAAAGATAAAACTTGTTTACTGCATATTTAAAGTTTAAAAAAGACTTTCTGGGGACTTAAAAAATGGTAAAACTGAGCAATATTGATAATGAACAACATGTTATTTCTAAAATATGTTTTGAAATCATACCAATAATTTCCTAGATTTTGTTTATTTGTTAAGGTTAACATTACAGCATATCATGTTTTCGATTCTTTTTCATTAGGTTGTAGCGATGAGTTAAGAAGATTATGGACTTGTGTGTGTACATGCTTGGAAGTAGGGCTTCAAACACAGTCTGGTCTTTCTAGTGTTGACAAAAAAGCAAAATAAATGTGCTGCTGCTCTTTTTAGATATTTTCAGCAAGGTTGAATTGAGTGAACTGCTAAAGACACCCCTGAACACACACACACACACACACGCACACACACACACAAACACACACATACATTGCTTATGCGGTCAGCCCATCAGCATAATCCACTGTGACATCACATTACCACCAGCACTCAGCACCAGCCCCTCTGCACACTGTTAATTAGGTTTGGACCGGCTAACACTCCAACTGCGGAGATGGACTGAAACAGCTGTTGGGGATGACTGCTCTCTTAGACACAAACACACACAAAACACTTGAGAAATTCAGACACTATGCCTAATATACCTGCATGGTGTAGAGCAATACTCAATTTAGGATTTATCTAATTTTTTCCGTCACTTTATCATGCAAGCATGCATGTTTATACACATCTGTTCATTGTGTCCACATATTTACACTGAGAGATTTGTACATAAATGCAAATATCACAGTCAACTTAGATGACACCCTTTCTGTATTTTTTTTGTCCTTCAGGCTCTAGAGAACATATCCTTTTGACCACAAATGTACCCTCACATCCAGCCTTCAGATTCATACTGGCAGATTCAATAGTCTGTCACGCTTCAAGTGTGACTGAATCTGGACAAAATCCATAGTCTCTCCACCATCAAATGGCCGTCTGATCAATGGTTAAAAGCCATGAGGTTGTAGCTAGGCCCCTCTTGTCAGCTAGCAGGTGTTGATGTGTGATGGAGGTGATGGTAAATGGTGTTTCTCTGTGTGTACATACCGCTCTTGAGCCAGGCAAGTTAAGTTTTCTGCTTTAACCTACTACTCTGTCTTGGGGATGGGCACAGGTAGGGTATTTGACAAAATTAATTGATTTCTGTATTTTCTATAAAATTTTAAACATCTTTTTTTGTGTGTTAAAATTTTAACTGGTGAAAACTGTGGTGTTCTGGGGATTATTGTGTGTATTTAGACTGTGGAGTGATGTCTGTGGGTTTCCTGTACTGTTTTTATTGGCATGCTTGGCATGGCTTCCTAGTGGCTGGAACTCTGGTCTTATTGCACATGCGTCTCATCATTGTTCAGCATATTATACATAATTATACCTTGGAACCCTCTTCACTCATAGCCAGATTGTTTTTCATCTTGAGTAGTAATGTTGGCTCCTACTGAAGTAATTGTTCTAGTGAAAGTTTCTGGTGAATGTCTGCTTGATTCGTTGTGTTTCTCACTACTGTTTTCTCCATTGTCTGCCTGCAGTTTCCACTTCCACTTTGAATTCCGACTAATAGATCAATGTACCTAATAAGACTGATCAGAAATGTCGTAAAATAAGAACACAATTTTGATGAGGAACCTTAACGTAGTGAGAATTTAACTGGTATGATAATAAGGTTCCTGATATTTAACATTCAAGAGTCCAGTGTTTCTGCTTGCTTAGCCTTTTGCATTGTTTGCTGTATTTTGTAGATATTTCTTTGCTGTTCATGGATACTAAAATATAACACATGGCATATGTGATAACTGAACATTTTATATATAAAACCACAGCTGAGTGTCATTTCCATCAGCATAGTGAAGAGTAGATAATGACTAAATTTTCACTCTTGCAATACCAATGTATATTTTCCAAACAGGATGGAATGCCCTCACAGTCCATTTTGAAATAATCCACTCATAATTTAATAATCTCAAGTGCTTGGATCAACCAGTACAGGTTCCTAAAGGGTAAAAATGTTGCAGGAAATGACCCTGTTATGCAGTGAGAGGTCACATTGAATGGTAGTTACTCAGAATATTGTCATGACTGTATCTACAAGGGTGCTGTGGGTGTCAAAAAAACTGTCAAATGCAAATTACTCCACAGTGAATAATATTTAAAACAAAATGCGGCAGCCAGATATAGAAATATGGATACCTTGACCTTATTGACCACTGCTGCATGACACAACTATGTGTCTGTGCATCCTCCATATTGCAGAGGTCAAAACAGGCCTCTAAGCTAATGAAAGTAAATGTGGGTGCTGAGGTGTCCCTCAATATGAAGCACTACATCACATACAGTTCTCTAGTTTCAATGTGTTGCTTTTATGTTTTAAGATTTCAGTGAAATAAATCAGAGCTTTATCTCCAGTTGTTCTTGATAGTTTGATAATAATTGCTGTTAGAAGCTCAAGAGAGGAAAGTGTAGCAAAGGCTTGTATTAACTGAATTACAAACTTCGTAGAAAATAACTATAATTATATGTATAAATTATAATTCATATTGAATTGTAGATACTCATGTTTGTTAAATGTGAACTGTTCTTGTTTTAAGTTGATGTCCCTAGTTGATATAATTTAATGTGCATGAAATGTAGAAAAGGCCTAACACATCACAAATCCAGTATCAGTTCAGAAAGTGACATAGCACTTGTTTTTCATAAGGGGACAAACCTGTTTTATTTGAAACAGTTCTGTTTAAAATTGGATTATCTTACTTTAATGTGCAAATTTACATGCTAGCAACTGCTAATGAGCACTAAAAAAAATCCTGATGAAGGTACAGAGATTTTCTTTGTTTTTCAGTCATCTGGACAAAAAGAAATTTTGATTTTGTTTTGTCCAGTGGCAGAAAATCATCATTGTCAATTTATCTAGGTGTCTGCACTGAATTAAATGGCAATCCATCATACATTGTTCCTCCAATCACAAATGTCGACCTTATGGTTGCTCTAGAGAAAAAGTCACTGTTAAACCATGTCATTGTCCCATGGAAACTATGACTAAAAATAAAAAAAAAATAGCAAACCATCCATAGCAGCACTGACCATCACATTATTTTGCTCTCTGTCACTCCCACTCACCTCACCAAACCCTCCCTCTAGGTTAACCTTTTGGTTCTTGCTGGCTGTATTTAGTATGATCCAATTTAACTGTGTTTGTATTCATCAGAAGAGAGCAATTTAGAAGGTGTCAGACAGAGAAATAGAGGAGTGTTAAAGTCCACACTGATCTACTCTAATGATTAATCATACACCCAGCTGCTATTACCACACTTTCTCCTCCACCACCAGGTCTTCTTTTCATCATGCCAATGACTGTAACATTTATTCTACTACCAAAAAGTCACTGACTTAGGTCTCTTCTTCAGGAGGGCAAGATACACCTTTAGAGCACAGAGCTCACATTGGATGAACCCTGAGACTATCTCATTTATTTAATCTCTTCTTTCTTCTTTTCCTTTCTTTACCTTAATCTTTTGCTCTGGGAATATGAAAGAGAAAAGCCTCATATGTTTATGTGAGGAAAGTCATCATTTGCTTTAATGTTTATTTGCTGAGGTAAAAGGAAGGCAAGGTGACAAATATGCTGAAAGGCATGGGGAGCATTAGCAGGTGAGGCAATGCATTAAATCCCGTACACTCAATCATTTAGGCAATGTCCTGATTGTTTGAGATGCACATATCGTACTGCCTTTCTGCAAATTGAGTGTGGCCAACCATCAATCTGAGGCCACCATTATCCTCCAGGGTTTTACACAGGTGATGTATCACTCTACATTATCTATTGCAAACTAGACTGTAGACTAGACAACAAAAGTTTGAAGGCTGGACAAGCAGGTTTGTAATAAGAGTTGCTCATTCAAAACTGCAGCAGTCCTCTAGGAATTCTACTTCCTCAGTGGTTGTTGACTTAAGCAGTAAATGAAATTTCCAGCAGCTCCACAGGCTAGAGTTCAGTGTGCTTCCTAGTGAACTTAATCCTAAACTTTATCATTGTTGAAAATGGCATTGTTTTGATTATTATGTTGTTATAGTTATATATTTTTGAATGAGGATGTGTTTTTTTATGCTATTTTAAAATGAAAGTGCATTCATGGATAAGAGTTAACAATTACTAAAATTCTTCCAACAAATGTGCTTTTATTGATCAAAACATTGGGCGGGAAGTGGTGTACACCTCTTTCAGGCCCCTGTTTTATTTATAAACTAAGACCCTGAAGATCTCTTTCTTTTAATGGTGTTATGGTTTAGCATCTTGTGCATTTTCAGGTTAAGGTGTCCTATGGCAAGGAGTTTTGGAAAAACTACTGAAGTTCAGGGGCAGTTTTTTTCAACCAAAGAACTACTTTTCCTTCCGCCTTTCAAAGTTATGTGCACACCACGGCTTTGTGATGTAGCCTATTTAAAGTAAGCCACTGAGAGTCACCTTGACATTTACTGGGAAGACTGATGTCTTGTCATTATGCAGCTATAATTTGAAATGGGTAGGCCGACAAATATGTTCCTCTTCTGAGTACAGAATATGGAAAAGAAAAACCTTTATTTTTCCCTTCAGGAAAATTGTTTTGCAAAATATACATATGACATATGTAGTTGTCAAATGGAGTTATAAATACAATATGTTAAAAGCATTTGTATACATATATACACACACGCACATATATACATACACAACATATATATGTATTTGTACATATATACAGTACTCGAGTTGAGGGGGGATGAGGGCGGATGGCATCCCCCCGGAAATAAAAACGATCAAAATCATCCCCCCTG
>JAPZDY010000025.1:26340607-26361492 GCA_029783645.1 Ctenochaetus hawaiiensis
GTTGTTGTACAGTGAACGTGGTGTTTTTAGATGTCAGTATCAAGCAAATTACATCCACGTATTATTAACAACTTTTAAAGTGACAAAAAGAATTGGATTGGTATCGGTATCGGTATCGGTATCGGTATCGAGCGATCCTCAAGGCTGCAGTATCGGTATCGGATCGGTATGTGAAAAAGTGATATTGAGCCATCCCTAGTTATTATGATTTACTTATTGTTTTGACATCAACACATCCATAGCAAAGGAGATGCCTACGTTGAGTTGCGGAAGCTGCAGCTGGAGAGGAGCTTGGCCGGAACTGGCAGCTTTGGCTTGTGAAAGGGAACTTTCACAACGTACTTCAGGTGGATTTCTCTTGGTGTCTGTTACGACCGGCTCGTAGGCCGCAACAAAAGGAGGGAGTTGACCACAATGTTTTAGGATAAGGGACAAATATTTATTAGATAAGTAATTGCAAAATATGTAATATGGTTGTGAAGGTCAGTAGTGCAGGCAGGTGTATGGATGCAGTGAATGGTGCGATATGCATGTTGTAGTACGCGAAGCAAAGTAACTAAAACAAAAGAAACAAAGAATAACGCATGGCGCTGGTAGGCTGGCTGACGGGCAGCTTTTGCAACTGAGCTGGGGCCTTAAGTAACCACGCTCACTGGCCAGGTGCTCCAAGTTACTTCATTTGGGCTCCACCCAGCTAAAGTCCTGCAACAGAGAAACAATCACACCAAGGCAAAAGAGAGGCAGGCCCTAGGGCCGTCACAGTGTTAATGTGAAGCTCCAGATGTTAGGTTTTCCTCTGTCTCTCTCCAACAGCTGGACGGCATGCAGCAGACTCTTTCATGAAGGGCAGCTCGGTTTGATTGTGAGGCAGCAGTACAGGCGTCAGTCTGCGAATCCTTCTCAGGTTGATGATAAAAACAATAATTTGTTGGAGGTTTATCAGATAAGTTACTAAAAATCTTGACATTGGCCAGATGACAAAAATTCTAACAAGTCACCAACAAAACCATGATGGTGATTAAAATTATTATTATTGAGAGTAAAAAAAAATATTTATGCTTATAAAACTTTAGCTGGAGTCAACTTAAAGCTAGACTTGACTATGAATTAAACCGTGAGCACAAAAATCGATGAACTTAGCAACAAAAACTATTTTGACGCTTGAACTAAAGCTAAAAAAAAAGTTTAGATAGTGAGACATACGCAGGTAAAGAGAGTGAGATTGGAAAAATTACAAGATTCACAACAGATACAAAGGCATCAAAATGGAGCTGAAGAGAGGCTGAAGAGTAAGAAGTAGGCGAGCTTAAGAGAGCGCAAAATCACGTTTCCTGGTGTTTTATTTCCTGCAGGTTTGGGCACATGTACCAGCAGTGTTCAAGGCTTCCCACCAATCAGAACGCTGTATTTCGTATATTTTTGTCTCAAATGCTGTTCAGGAGTCAGATAATCGAGCTATGGAGCTCTAGAAGAGTCTTTGCCTTACAGGCTCGGTCCCTGAAAATAATTATAATAATTACAATATATTAATCTATACCCTTGTGAGCATACAAGGCTGACTGTGGCATCATTGCAGGGGTGCAGCTTTTCAAGCCTGCCAGGAAGAGACAGGTAACACTTTAGAAGCTGTGGCCATGGCAATACCAGAGTAATGTTGTGATGAAACTTGTTGCTATGGCAAGCATTCTGTGTTTTAAGAAGAGTGCAGTGTATTATTG
Organism: Ctenochaetus hawaiiensis; assembly: GCA_029783645.1. Taxonomy (NCBI): domain Eukaryota; kingdom Metazoa; phylum Chordata; class Actinopteri; order Acanthuriformes; family Acanthuridae; genus Ctenochaetus; species Ctenochaetus hawaiiensis. The sequence continues at coordinate 26,342,326 of JAPZDY010000025.1, forward strand.
GTGAGGGGGAGGGGTTGCTATGGAGACCAGGTATCGTAGTGAAGGATAAGGTTAGACAGATGTATGAGTTTGCCAGTAAAGCTGCCTTTCATTAGAAGTCAAATATTATCCATTTTTGTCACCCATGGTGATTCTTGTATGTCCTGGTTAATATTTTTGTTTAAACCTTTGAATTATTAAAATCCTCACATCTTACCACAAATGAAAACCTACCTCATTTAGGCTTGATTACACACCCATTGTAAGGGGTTCATTTCTGGAAAACAGTGAAGGTTCCATACTACAGGGTATTATTTGAGTCCCTACAGCTATTATTACAACCAGTTAATAAATGATACTATTCAATTTTGGCACAATATACATGGCAGTAGAAATGGAATGCTTCATGCATTGTTTTGCCATCTGCAACCATTTTCAAAAAGTTTATATTTCTACATAACTGATGTGCCTTTTGGTAATATGATCAAATCTATTTAAAAAAGGAAAGAGTAATCACTATGCTCACTTAACAGTGGTTAGGGGCCATTTAGCACCAATAGAACCGCTGCTCTAAACTTGTGACCCAACACAGCACTCATGATCGACTGTTTATCCAGGCATATGCACTGCACACAGACAAGAGTGCTGCACATCAGTCTCTTCAGTCTCTTCTTACTTAACTCTCAACACAAATATGAGATGTGTTTTTCTCTGCAGTTTGCTTGCATCAATACAAAGTAAGCAGGATTTTCAAATACATTTCTTTGGATAAAATCTCATAGCAGACCATATGTTTATTTATGGCAAAACATATCATTTAATATCGAAGGCATATACAGAAATATGTACAAAAAACTACATTTTCAATAAACATTGACATCAGTTTACAAAAGCATTTTAGGCGAGGCATTTAAACAATACTAAAATATCTCCCTTTACAAATGGAAAAAGGGGAAACGTCATGACATGATCCACACTTTTTCTAGAATGAAAACATTTTCAGCATGCTTCTGTCAGCAAAAATAGAAAGAAAAGTAGAAGCTACAGAAGCTTTCTATCCATTTATGATGCACAAGTATAGATCACAGCAAAATACTAACTTTAAATATGACAAAGCAATTCTCAAAGTAAACCACGACACATGCATTTCATGCTACATGAATGGATGGGTGTGTTCATGCAATTAAGTGGACAATGGAAACTACCATACCATACAGTGTGTCATATACCTACAAACATTTTAGTCTTGTTTCTCTCTTGTAAATACACAGTACATCCTGGCTCGTTAAGTCCAGTCTTAGATTCAATAGGTCCAAATGACATTTAAACTCACCAAGATATTTTTTTTGTTGGCATAGTGTATCTGTTTTCATCAAAATTGTAATTGACCAAAATAAAATTTTAACATTTTCCATCATAATGGCATCCTGTATATTGTAATTCTCTAGAGTGCATATTTTTCTTATGAATGACAATATCATACTGTAATCTGATTGGTAAAATATCTGTGTGGGTGGGCACAGGACCGTAGCCAAGATTTCAGGAACACTAACGCCAAGAATTAATAAACCAAACTTAACTTAGCTGTGCATAACTATGCATTCATACTTTTTGTAAATTTATTAACACAAAGGTCTAAGTTCTGTTTTCACAATTTTTTACCTACACAGGGCTAAAACTCTGGTGGAAAAAATACTGAATCCTCAGGCCTTTGTTTATCTAGTTGTATCCACATTAAAAAAATTCAAACTAGAAATACTGGAACTAATATACAATAAACAAGTTGTCCTAATTAACCCCAATATTAACCTCAAATACATCTGGTGCAGTGAAAGAAAGAAAGCTAAATTTGCCAATGACTCAGCAGGTGTTGAAATCAAAGAGTAACAGTTAATAGGAAATAGTGCTTAATTTGCAAGTTAGGCTAATTAGCTTCCAAGTTAGACCACTACTGCTACTGCCAAATGTTTAATGTTATTAAGTGGCGGACAACCTAAATCATTGATAGCTGAATTGTTAAATTTAACTCAATGTAAAAATAAAAAAAAAACATACAAAAGGTAAAAATGAGAGCAATAGGTTAAGTCTCTTCTTTTAGCTGAAGCCTTTGACACTGAGTCCACATAAATGCTAATCCAACTTTTTTTTATTATGATAACCCTTGGGATGTTACCATCTTGTTTTTGAGAGCATCCCAAATGTGTCAAAAGAATACTAAAATTGGCAGAATGGCTACAGTTGTGTTGTAGTCCATTTTTATTAACATGCATAAAAAAAAGACCCAAACTGTCTTTAAAAAAAGTCATAGGGACAAACACAGAGACCATTTGTGTTTCAACTTTCAGTAGGGCTGAGAAGATTGGTGAAGTTTAGGTGTTTTTGCTTTTAGTATGCCATAGATAAGAGAAGTACTGAAAACAATTGGGAACTTAATGATGGCGCTGAATGCTTCATCACATTTGTAGTCTTGATTAATTTTTTTTACCCTCAGGTATTCCAGGGATATAACTGACCTATTTTTGAAAACAAATAAACAATTAGGTTAGGCAGTAACATATTACAGATAAAATGTGACTAAAAAAGTAGTCTCTAGAGAACAGATACCTGCATCACCTTCCTTTTTGAAAATATGCCTCATTTTTTTACCCAAGTATTTTTGAGCCAATAATCTACTTTATACCTTGCTGCATTTACCAATTATACCTTCCTACAACTGAAATGTGGGGACTGCAGGGGAATGAGCGCACTAGGAGTGCCTTTGCTGCAGAAGCCATGTCGCCAGTTGCCTGAAAGAACAATGGGCATCACCTAAATTTGGGTCATTTTGAATGCAGTAATAATAGGGACAACTCAGAGCAAATGGCAGCTACCACTGAAAATCCCTGGAAGCAAGGCAATTTTTTTTTTACTCAAAAGTCAAAAAAACATAATGCTTACTGTGCTACCCGAAAACAATCAAGACCTCTACTTTTAAAAATTCCTCTTCTGACCTCAGCAAACACAGCAGAGTAAATTGCACACAGTGTAGGTGGAAATACAGTAAGCTACCTGACTTAAGCTTTGTTTTTATTTTATAGGTAATGTTGATCTTACCTGTTATCAATAATAAACCAACCCACTCTACTTCATTGATAAAGTTTCATCAAGACATGCTGCTTACTGTTTTGCACTTTCCCACGCAACTTGTTCTCTATGTAATTTGTTAATTTACTTTAACTTGACTTAGTTGATCAAATGGAACCTTTTATTTATTTTATGTTTATTTGAGATGTTGAGTATTTGAATTTTTCCTGGAGTATTGTTTATTAGAACTTTATTGACAACTGGTCACGACTAAAGGAGTTGCTGGTTTCAGCTTCTCCAGACTGAGTACTGGCTATCCTGAGTTCCCTGCATAACATGGTGGTGAATTTGAGGTTCAGACTGTTAGTTTTAAAAAAAATTGGGCTTTAAATATGTGATGGTAATTACCTCTTGATGTTTTTGTTTAGTGTTTATACACTTTTGGTCTGGTTCTGTTTCTTCTTGTTAGGGCCCCTTGACTCCTTTGATGGCAAATTTTATGCTACAACATATTAACATTACTGTAGACAAAAGCATTCTTCCCAGTTTGTGGCAACAGATTGCCTTTGGCCCTTCCCTATTTAAAATGCAACTAACCAGCTCCATGAAGATATGGTTTGGCAAGTTTGCTGTGGAAGAACTTGACCAGCCTGTACAGAGCCGCTGTTCATCAGGACTTACTGGCTACCATCAGCATTGGACCTCATTAAAGCTTTAGTAGCTATATGAAAGCAAATCCCTGAAGTCAGGTTCAGTTTCTGCTTGTGAGACCAGCAAAGTAGAGGCTGCTACAGCAAAACATCAGTGCCTATGGAAAGAAATAATCAACTTTCCCTCATAGCTGGAACATATGCTGTCTTTATACTTTTGGCCACAAGTGCATTATTTTTACTACATTTTAAACATCAGAGCATCTGTGAAGTTTGGTTTATTTTAGAGGTTTTGGTCCGTATTGGTGATGGTATCCAAAACATCCAAGGATACTCAGCCCTGAAGATAAGAGGTTTTGAAAGTTCAGAGAAGAGGTACATCTCCAAAACACAAGGACTGTTAAAATAAGGAGAAAAAAACAAATATCTTAAAAAAGTTCAACTGAAGCAAAGCAAAAACAAAAAAATCTAATTGCTCATAGATTGGCCTGATAAGGAAATTTGCACAGTGAACCTTTAAAATGGATATGATGTAATTTGATTGTATCTTCGAAATAGATCAGTTCTACACTTCTTCAAATTAATATGTAATATTCAGTGAGCTTTCATGAATACATTGTATTTATATATTTTCTATTATCTTGTGTTGAAAGAAGAGAGGTGATCCAACTCTTATCAATAAATGCATGAAAATAGTCAAACTTAAAAATATTAAAATTATTATTATTTGCACCTGATATCAGCCTAATGAAAAAAGAAAAAAAAGAAGGTGTGGTGCAGGTTTGAGCTGAGATGCAGGTGCAGGTAGACTCCTCCCAGTCTGATGTGCCTGTCCAGCAACTACTACATTATAAAAATCTGGATTTCCCTTCATTCGTCCGGCAAAGCAGCACCTGACTACAAAGACTGTCTGTGGAGGAGGTTGGAGTGTTGCATGAGTCTGCAGAACCTCAGCAGGATCTGATGCTCTTTATGCCATGGTGTACCCATAGCTCCCACAGTGCAGCGCTACCAACAGTCGGTCCCTCAGGACCTCCTGGCTTGGGTATTCTGGGAGTTTCAGCATGTTGATACTACAAAGAGAAGAAGGGGGGTGGGGTCATGGTCAACTCGGTGATATACTGTGGTCCTGACAGTGTATTTAATTATTGGAAAAATGCTGATGTCTCACACTTATCAAAACCAAAAGACCTGCTGTAAAACGACCTGTTGAACATACAACCATGCAGAGACCCCTCCCTGTTTTTCAAACCATGCCATTAGTGTGTGAGGATGCTGCTACCCAGTGCCAACAACACAGAAGAGACATACTGCCCTCTAGTGCTAAGTAAAATTTATCAAATGTTCCTTATTAAAGGTTGTACAATGATTTCCATTGGGCTTGTTTTGGTTTATGCAGTCCTTAAAGAGTAGGATCATGAGAGCAATTAGTCTTCACAAGTGAAGAATAAAACTGCAACTTTGGCAGTACTGTTGAGTATAGTGATGCACTGCACTGAACCATGGTTCAACTAGAAGAATATTCAACAATACGATATTGAACTATAAAAAAAAAACAACTTGAGTAACTTTTGAAAGAAATATTCATAAGAAAAAGTGAAAGGTAGCAATGCGCCATTGTGTCAGTGTGTCAAATCCAAAGATGGTGTTGTTGTTGTTGAAATGGCAGGACTTGCATTCAGTAACATTTTTCCGCACATAGTATGCAGTTCACATGCTAAATGGGTTTTTGATTTACTAGAAATTTTTAACAGTGTTTTAGTGTTCTTAATAGCATGTTGGTAAGAAAATTTTAGCTGACACTAGCAAAAACTGTTACATGAAGATGGCGATGAGGTTGTTCACGTCTCAATTAAAGTTTTGACTTCCGTGGAGGGTTCAGCTTTTTTGGTGTTGGCTGCAGGCATGTTGACTTTAGCTTGGAGGCTTTCAGACAATCGAACATGGGGAGTTTTAGCTCTATATAAACCATAAAGCTGCAGGACCAACCCACCTACACAAACAGGGACCACAACTGACAAAAGCCACAAACAGTGCCCCTAAAGACAAATAAAACAAAGCGGAGCCCTGAAGACACTAGGATGGTGTCACACTCGCTGATTCCCAGCAAAGCCCCTTGCTAACTTAGTTTGTTGACAACAAGTGGGACAAACTTCATGTGCAAATCTGTAATTCAAAGGGTCATGATGGCCGTTGTGTGTTCTGCTTTCAGAGACTTGGCTGCGATCTAACACACCACATGATAGAATAAATAATAGAATAATAATAGAATAAACTTCTCAAAAAGAACTCAAAACAAAGATCAGATTTACACACTAGGGGCTTGAATAGAACTAAGTCAATAGAAAGAGTTGTTACCAGGTACTAGAGGTAGGCAGTAGGTTGGAGGTGTATGGCACTGCAGCAATGGTAAACTTCTGTAAACCGCTGCCACCCATCAAGAAGGCAAAGCCACCATGAGGAACCCTGGAACTGTAAGAGAAAAATACTCTACTAAGTCAGACATTTACACATATTCTATTTAAAGAACTACAGTGGAAATCCATGAGACAAACCTTCCTGTGACAAACTGAAGCAAAAGAACACGTTCCTCCTGTGTCAGGCTCTTCACCACCTCCCAGAACCACTGCAGAAAGATGCAGACAGATAAGCTGATGGTATGTATACACTTCTGCTTGAGTTGAGCAAAAACAATCTGCTAAATCATTCAGCCTTGTTAACATCACCCTGATCATCTTTCTTGGGAAATTACTTCTTTTGAATTTTTAGGTATTTTACCATTTATTTGGAAATAATTAATTACACCACTTAACACATAAACAGCCCTGCTAGCTTTCAAAATATTTTATCCATGATCAAAGGATGCTTAAACGTTCAAAGTGCTGAACCGCAATAATACTCTACCTAATGAATGCATCTACTTCCGGGCAGGTTAGAACAAAAAAATAAACAAATAAAGGAAGATGATGTGACCCACCATGAATTAAACTCAGCTTATGTCAATTTTTTGCAAGAAAAAAAATAAAAATAAAAAGCAGCAAAGCTTAATGGAAGAATGATACACTAAAACTCTGTCACGCTATTGTCAGACAAGGTGAAGATTGAGAGCATATTGAGATTGAGAGACCCACATTTAAACATTTAACAAAAATTAAAAAATGTTTCTCTTGCATTGTTTGGTGAGTGTTGCTTTCCTGAATTTTTTTTAAAACTAATTATAAATGCCATAAGAGAAAAACCTGTGGTAAAGGTTTGGGCAACTTGATTGGTAAATCACACTGCCATAAGAAATCTGGAGAACTGAACTGAACAGTTTGTGGTCTAAAAAAGGATTCAGTCAGTCGGGCTGGAGGAAGAACCACCTTGATGACTGGCTCCTGGGGGTCGTAGCCACTGGTGTACTCTGTGTTCCTGCACCAATCCTGCACATCGATCTCTGGCATCCCTGACAGCAGGAGCTCCTGAGTGTGTATGAACGCACATACAAACACAGAGTATAAAAAAAAAAATGAAAACACATGTTAAAATTAGACTTTAACATCCAATACGTGCTAACTTTGATACAATAAAGTCTGCCAAACTGGTTATTTTAGGGCTATCACTGTGCAAGATTGTGCACACTGTCAATTTAGCACATTTGCCTTAATAAATACACAACATGGGGTGTTTTTACCTGAGTGTGCAAAATTCAGGGAGGAGAAAATGCAAACACATTCATTTAGCACAAGCATTGTTATTTATCAAGCCTGAAAGCTATTTTGGTGACTGTGATTGTGTGTGTATATAATTTGTTTAAAAGGAAGGTGTTAATCTGTGTGCAACGTTGCACACAAACAGCTGCTCTTATTGTTGCAAGGAGGAGGAAAAGGTCAAATGAAAGAATGCATAGAGAACGCATTTTTTCCAACTTGTGTCAATATTTTTGGTATGACATATGAAAAAAAAAATTAAACATATTGCTAATCCAGCAATGCAATTCTGGAGCTCTTGGATGAGCTTGGGGCTAATTTGGAGCCAGTCACAAGAAGGAGTCATGTAATACCTGCCTTTTGGTCATTCTGCTTCTCAACAAAACTCTCCATTGCAAAAACCAGTAAAACATGCAAAACCCCTATTTAAATACTGCTGTATCCTCATTGTTTGCACTTGCTGTCATTCCCACAGTTATGCTTAGTTGATCACCCACAAAACACACACCAACCAAATGTGCAATATTTTAGAATAAACACAAAATTGAGCACCCTTTACTTGGGTTCCTTATAAACAGGCCCTAAGTGCTGCTCTTTGTAAGAGTGCTGACTTTTCTCACATTTTTAAAGCTGCACTTCTTTAAAATCATTTGTTTCTTCTTTTTATTCAGGTAGATTTCTTGTACTGCTGCTTGTGCTTAGACAACATTTAATACTTAGGGACCTTTGGCTTCCTTTGCCAGTGATACTAATCCTAATATTTTTCTTATGTCAACAATAACCATTAGTAGTCCCATGCCAACATTGTTAGTCTGCCTCTTAACAGTTTCTGACTTTTATTCCCTGTTTGTGGCACACACAGGCTATTGATTGTCATGGAGACATAAAATCTTATAAAACACCTCAAAGATATATTGTTTTAGTTTAAGGCCAGTAAAATGGTGTATGTGGGATTATGTCAAATAAATTACAGTGTGGTCATGGTTATGAGGAACATGTCAGCCAGTGCAACACTGTGTTTCATTGATATGTTTACAGCTTCTGGATGACAATGGAGCTCTGCAGTACAATGAGAGAAGATATATTAGGCTTGAAGCAAACACAATACTTCTTGGTAGATAAATTCAGTATTTGTTTGGCTCTGCAGATGTCACTGATTGATAATCAGATATCATCAGAAATATAAGACTTTGTCAAATTTATCCTTTCAACTGCACAAGCATTAACACTGCTGACTGGATCTGTCCAGAGTGACAGTGAAACAGCTGTTGTGCTGTGAAAACACATAACAGGCTGTTCAGTTGTTGGCTGCCCTGCAATGACAGCATGACCGAGGCATGTTCAACAAATCCAAGGTGGTATAATCATCATGCTACACTATTGATCCTTGCAAGAGCGAGGACATAAAGTCTGCCAACACACAAAGGAAAAACGTTCTAATGCAGTTACAGAAGAGGGAGGGGCTTCAAGGTGACCCTAGCTCCCTCACCTTGCCCAAACATAGCTAATCAATCCCTGCATCAGAGCTGAGCTGACGGGCAGGCAGGCAGAGGGGAACAAGGAGAATACCAACTGTAAAAGACAATAGATAAAAAGGGGAGGAGAAAAAGCAGGGAGGGACTGGGAGGTCGCAAGGACGACTAACCAATTCGTATTCATCGAAAAGCTGGATGAGTGAGGCAGGGATAAATGTGTGGAATCCTTGCAGAAAGGCGTTTATCTGAGGCTGGATGGCTCGCGTCATCCTCAGCTCCGTCACCAGCTGGACGTACTCGGCCTGAGAGAGGACAAACACACATAGATCAAAGTCCTCCAGAAATACTGTGGGACAAGAGAAAGAGACAGAGCTCATACATAGTTATTCTCTCTGGTGCTGTTACACTGTTCTCTGTTTGCAAGACCATCCTGCCATCTGCAGGAACACTGCTGTACTGCACTTTTTTAACGAGGACTCCTCCAGACAATAAGCTGGAGAGGAGAGATCAATTGCTCCTAGAAGACCAACTACGGATGAATATACCAGTAGGAGCTTAGGCCAGTCATTAACACCACCTCCAGTCAGCATGACACCATGACAATACTTAGGTCACTGTCCAATACTGTCATTACACTCAAAAACCTTGGAACGTTCTGTGCTAAATCTGAAAAGAAAGTAATTGGCAAAAGAGAGCAGGGTTTTGTATTAATCAAGTTAGGAAGAGCAATATGGATTAAATCAATGTAACAATAAAATAATAAAAGCCTTTTTTTAATGGATCATCATACAGAAAATCTGAGCAAATTCACACATAAATCAACATTCTCCACATCTAAATCCACAGAGTCCCACTACTGCTTTAAAATGTTATGACCTTTCCTTATTCAAACAACATACAGGCAAGATACCTATTTTAAAAAACTATTAAGGAAATCAAAGAAAAGAAACTGTCTTCAAGTGTTTTTGTCTTTTTGTAAGCCTTTGAAATTCACTGTCCCCAAACAGTCAGATGCAAAACATCCATATCTGTAACATCTGACTTAACTTTTCCCAAAGCATAGTATTAGTATTTTCTAAGCTGCTTGTAAATGTTTTGTTGCCTGAATGTTTAAATATTTATAAATGACATGTTGTAAATACACTAGTAATTTTGAAATATAATTTGATCTTCTGAGAATTCTAAAATTTAGCTTTCTCTCTGTGAGTCAGAGGAAAGATACCATTTTCATGTCTGTACATTACATACAGGTTTGGAGTACGCAGCTGTTTGGCTTAGCTTATGGAAACAGGCAAAACAGGCAGATATCGAAGAAAAGGGAAAAAAATCATTTGGTTTTGGTTTTGTTTTTTTACCGAATCCTGATAAACATCTAACAGCCACTTCTAGAGACTGAAGCCTCAGGATAAGCAACACCACTGTACTGAGCTTGCCTTGGTTTCACCTATAATCAGTATCAAATTCTAGGATGTTTCCTGCAAGCCTATGCAACTAAGTTCTTTATTCAGATATATCAGATAAAAATGTAAAATTGAGCATTACCTTAAACATTAAGCATTGCATTGTGTTGTGTTGACACAGGGTGGCGACACAATGCAATGCCTCAGACTGTGTTTGGGTTGACTGACCTTGTTGTCCTGGGTGACCAGGATGCTGGTACCTCCAGGTTTGAGCGGCACTTCCTCCATCGCCCCAAAAACATCTGTCTCTACAGAGAAGGTGAGCTCCAGGCCCAGGTCACTGATGTCATTGTCCAGAATCCATTGCAGGTTTTTGGCATACTCAGGATCAATGGATGACACGTCCTGATAGTTTACAGGGATTCCTGGTAAACCCAAACACAGACACTTACATTAAACAATGTAATGGAAAGACGAGAGTACTGATCTAGATCATATAATACTATAGGGGAGGGAAGTCCGATACATAATTGCATACAAATCTTCAACAAACTTCACAATTCCAAAATATTTCTACATCCTAGGCATGTTGTCAAACACCAATGTTCCTTTTTTGCCAAGTTACTGTATTCTTTTCAGAACAGACATCATTGGTTGTCAGTGGTACTACTTATTTAAGGACATTTTTAATATTTTTTGGCCATCATATGGACAGAGGACACATGACAGGAAATAAGGGAGGACAGATAAAGGAGGACAGTTGACTTGAAAAACAGTCCAACTTGAGTCAGGACCACTCTGTAGAGAAGTGTTAAAGAAATATATAAACTATACTGATGGGACACTCTCATTCCTAGTTATGTGCAAAAAAGGCCATTTTGGATAAATGGGATTGTGTTTTTTTCACTAAGAACCCAAAAGCTTTGCGTGATGTAAACCGGAAGAATAATGATGCCATGGAGTCCACTGTTCTTGTTGAGGAACATGGCTCACTTTTTGATACTGAGGCAGGATCTGAAGGTATACAGAGTGTCTTCACATCAGTTCCAATCAGATTTCTTCATTAAAGGAAAGAGCAAGTCACACTTTGATATAAGCAGTTTGTGAATAATGCATTCTACTTTGACTGACGTGAGGTGATTTTTGAAACTGCGGCAAGGGTCAAAGCAGATTCACACATATCACACATGTTCACACACATCTGCCTTTTTTTTTTACCCAGTATGTGTTTGTAGAAGGAGCGGGTGAAGTAGATGTTGACCAGCTGTCGGTGGTACAGAGCCAGACCCAGGATCTGACCTGCGAACCTGAAGTAGTTCAGGTGGTCTGGGTTAACTGAGGAGTTACTGTTGGGCTGAAAAGTGGTACCTGTAGATCACACACACAGAAACACACACCTTCATTCTTTATGATAAAGTTCTGCTTGTCACTTGACTGTTATCATAGGAAAGACAGCATCAGTTACCATCAGCTGACTGAGTGAACAGAGCATAGTCTGGGTTTATGATCTCGTTGGAAAGGATGTCAAACCACTCCCGAACCACACCCTGGCCCTGAAAATTACACACACACACACACAAATAAAATCACAACTTAACTCTCTCGTTTGGATTAAAGAGACCATCAACTGACAACTGCAGTAGGTCAAAAAGAAAGGAGTGTTATGGTGCCTGTGGCTTTGGTAATAAAGCAGATTGTCCACCTATAGGAGGTTGGTGGCCTGCTTAGAGACATCAACAGACTAGAATAGACAAAAGACTAGAAAAGTGCTATATAAACGCAGTTCATTTACCAAATAATTAGAATGCATGGAGGTTTATGTAAACATAGAAACTCACCATCCCCTCTTCACCATGGAATCGGACAGCAATGCCCTGTTTGAGTTTCTCATTGGTGGACTTGGAAACCATCTCACAACTACTTCTAAATATGGAGTCTGTTGGTGATTTGGAAAAACAGAATTAGTTTTGTGTTACAAAAAATAAAAGAAGATTGGTGTGGAGAACAGATGGGAAATATGATGATCAGGGTTCGAGCTAAATGCTGTTTTCCCTCTTTAACTGAAAGAACAAATTTCATATGGATGTCTGGAATTTATTGTTAAGTTAATCACTGACACAGATCGCAACCTGTGGTTTTTATATCAAGCAGCATCTACACTTTTGCAGTGAATGTCCCAGAAAAATATTATTAGGACATATTTGGTTCTATACATCACTCTGGAAACACATGGTGCATCAGATTGTCTGCAGTCTTTTCTTAATCACTATTCTTTCTATATTAGTTTTGAGTCACTACATTTCTATTTTTAATTTTTGGACTGTTTATGATAAATGTTTTTCCTGTCATTTCTTTGTTATTGTGTCTACTGTGTTTCTTCTCAAAAGTCCTTACTGTTACTGCCAGGTTTTGTCTTTTCTTTGCAGGATGAAAAGTGTGTCTAATATATATGGTTTTATCTTACTAAATGTGATGCAGAAGACAAAAGCTGATCACAGTTAGTGCCTGGGGTATTTATAATAACTGGTGTAGAGGATAACTGTGATATTCAGGTAAGAAACATGAATAATGTGTTAATAATACACATATTACAGTTATATGTTAGGTGTAGCTGTCGCCCTTGTAAGGATTGCGCAGTTATGACAACAGATTCTCTAATTTCCTGCACTATTTTCAGTGTAATAAATTATCGCAAAAAGAGATTCTTTAGCACAATGGCCAACTTGTTTGGCTGTGAATGCCATGACTATATTTAATACGTGTAATTAATTAGTCAGAAAAGATACAAAACACTCAATTTCCAAAGTTAAAAAGCAAATTTTACTTACAGCATTATTTTTTCCATAACTATTTTCAGATGTCTCAATAATTTTATTGTTCTGAAGTTTTTGGGCGAAATAATAATGCAGTGAAAACTGGATATGGTGACAGAGCTAGTGCAGTTTTGAAGCTAGGAGCTAGTTAAGGTTTGTGTGCTGTCCACAGTGGTCAGTATATTTTCAAACCACTTAAGCTTTACTGTAACTTTACTTTAACCACAGACATTACAATCAACTAGAATTGAAATCTGAAAAATTAAAACTCTAAGGTATTAGAGTTGTTTAGACTAACATGAACATTGACCGAAAACATCTATGTGTGTTCCTGGTGGATTATTATACAAAATGATCGTGCACTGACAACATACTATTAGATGTCTCTTAGTATTAAGGCCAGATGTATGGTTTTAAAATACTCAATTGCTTTTCTTGATCTTTCTTCTCATTCTCAACATACAGATAGTCTCATATTTTTAAAGCAGTGCCTTAAGAAAAAAGCCAACACTGAACCTACATGAAGCAGCTGCAAATCAAATAAATAAAGCTTTCAGTGAGAAAGTCTGGTCTTTTTAAGCATTAAAAATCTCAAAATGGAACTAAATGCTCACACTATAACAACAACTGGCTCATGTCCATCATCAGAAACTCATTCTCTGTGCATTTACCAATAAGCCATGCAACTGACATTGGAGTGTAAAAACGTCTATGAGAGGACCTTGGCACATTCTTCTTTTTATGGGTGGATCTAGTTAAGGTCTATGTTGGTGGGCTCAGTTTGTACCTCTTTGTATAAGCAGAATGTCGTTCTCATTGACCGGGCGATGAACCATGTCTGAGTCTGGCTGGCCGGCCAGCAGATGCTCATAGAACCACTCACAGCGATCCTTGAAGGGCTGAGAGGGAAAACAAGACTTCATCACACACTGCACAGCACTTTCCTACACTAATTACCACTTCGCTGTGCTTTTAACTCTTAGACTGTGGATTTTACAGTCTCAGCCAACAGCTCAGAGAGCTTTCAGTCCTAAAATACTTGTCTATAACAGAGAGATGAGACTGAGTTCTATTTGCATAATATATGCTTTTGTTCTCTAAGCGTTGGAGGTAGAGTGAAGGATGAGTGTGGAGAAGAAAGGCTTTCCCCCTTGGGGCTGCAGGGCGTACCAAGAGAGGAGTCAGGAGATGAATCAAATTCACAGGTTAAAGTCTGTAATTAAAACAAGGGCGTACTCCCAGGCTAGCCATAATCCATGGGTAACGAGGCTCGAACACTGCAGCTCAAATATGAATACTGAAGAGTAAGTGAATAGCACACAACTCAGAGCAGCACTTCAAATTTATGAAGCCGTATAAATGGAACTTAAGACAAGTGTTATCACCATGGTTGTAACACTGTTTAATGATCCTGATGTGAAGACAGGGGACTTTCAAAGTCACTTTCCATATCGTCACAGAAGAGGCAAACATACAGAGGTACATGTCAAAGTTGTAAATAGTTTTGGAGGCACAGTGTAGTTTCCTTACAATAAAGACAAAGGTGCATAGACTGATTTAAGAAATTTTATGTACTTAATTCAGTTTGGGAGCTAACAGATGACAGCTGATTTGAAGGTAATGACTCTGGATAAGCTTGACAGGATACACGATGGTGAGAGTGCTAAGTGGACTAACAATTAGCAAATCAGCACTGCTGGCAGGACTATCATAGTTGTCATGCTGTTGTCAACCATTTTTCAAAAGGTGAAAAGCGGTATACACTGAGCCCTAACTGTTTATGTAAGATGACATAGGGATGATTTGGGGCCATCCCCGGAAAAATATATGGTGCGCACAGAAACCAAAAAAGAACCTGTAAAAATAGGTTGTGCTGATGAAACACGAGAGAAGATTCTGTTCCTGTATTGCATATCTTTCACCTTAAGTGTCTGCAGAAACATATTTTAGTGTACGGTTTAGCTGTAATCTGAGAAAGTTTGCAACTTGGTAAAAACAGAACAAGCCAAAACCAAGCAATGCCAAACCATCAGCAGCACACCAACCACCAGCTGAAGCTTCCATTGGTCTGGTGTTTCCAAATACATTGGTCGAGTGATTGGTTGGAGAAAAAGTCTTCTCTCTCCACCATGAAAATTGCTTACAGTATAGAGAATGTCATACTGAAGATGGAAAAAGTGTAGCAAGTGATAATTATGTCTGATATGAGGCAACTATCTACAAAATATGAGCTGTACCAGGAAGTCTGCGCAAGTTATCAAACTGTGTGGTTGACAAATGAAACCAGTCATAAGGCCTGTGACAGGCTGCTTTTTACCAGAAGCCCACCACAAAAATTGAAAAGCTTAAGATATCAGTCATGATAAACAGAAAATGTAACATGTTATTTTAAGGTATGGGTTTGGGTAAAAACAGTATAAACAGTATGATCAGCATTAATGTAGTGGAATGACAGCACATGCTGAAGAATCTGAGATAAGTCCTGCTTGTCTTAGTTTGTGGCAGTAATGTGTCACATTTGACTCCATTTTGGCAATAAAATAAAAATAAAGAGAGTGATGCCTCAAATCAGCAACTACTCTAGCTAGCATGTTATTAACAAGCATCAGAATCTTATGACAAACCAAACCCAGCAGTTGATCTAGCAGGCTGTCAAGTTAGACACAGGAGCTGACAACTTGAGCTTCTCATTTTCCACTGCCTGCTTCTCAATTATCATTGGGCAGATCAGTAACTATGACCTCCACCAACTTTTAAGTCATTTTCATTTTAAACCTTACCTTGTGTTTCTTCTGTAGACCAGCATTGTAAGAAAAGACCAGGGGCCACATGCATAAATGCTACATAAGCATAAAAACATGCATACAATGTTTTCTACACAGAAATTGAATTGGTATTTGTAAAAGAGAGTGTGCATACCTCCACGCATACTTCATAGCACGCATACACAGTGTTTTTGGCTTCAGGCTGGAGGGGATGTGAATTTGTGGGACATTATTTCTGGAACAAATTATCTATTGTGTGTGTAAGATTTTCATGGTTATTTGTGTTATTTTTTAGTGAAAATAATTTTTGCAACATGTTACACATAATACTGATGTTACTGTGGACTGATTTAGAGGTGCAGGTGTTGTCAATTTACAGTGAGCGCTACAAATAGCTGTGTGTTTCAGTTTTACACTCATTGAAATTTTGATTCTTTCCTGCTGTGGGAGCAAGCTTTAGGGTCATGAACATTTACACAATGACTGAGATTTATGAAGCAGAACCATGAGTAGTATGCACAGCTCAATAAAACGGATGAAAAGAACCCATATGCATATTTTCGGCTTTGTGCATAGACACTCTTTCACTCATAGATCTATTCAGAGTTTTATGCATCTGACCCCTGGATTTAATTCTTTACACTTTGTGGAAATATAACACACTAAGGAGAGCTCTGTAGAACAGGTGGCTAATTTTCCAAAGACTCAGGCAGACAGCAACAACAGATACCTTGCAATGAAAGCAGATTTCAATCAGATGTACAACCAGATCAAGTGGTCTTTGTGGGTTTACAATTCTCACCGACACTCTATGGCTCATCTCCAGATGGGGTCATCTTCAACCCATCAAAGAAACCCCAACATGGCCTTGTTGAAGTTAAATATGTTGACACGAGGAGCTATGCTGACCATTCACAAACATATAAATAAACTAAATCTCAATTTTAATGCAGAATTGTCAAAGTGGAGTTAAAACTACAACATGCATCCTTCTGGCAGTTGCAGGAGGTAAGTCATTTATCACAGGGATGACTTTGTGGTCATCCCTGTGATAAGTGACATGGACACTAATTCAACACATACACAGAGACAATGGTGTGATCCATGTGTATCATTCACAGTGACAGTATACACTGTATTGTCCACTGTACAGCAGGATACAGTTATAGGATAAGTTTTTGAAAATGAATGCAAAGTGAATTATTGCATTTTCTGTTTTACTTAGATAACACATGCATTAGTGAAGATTATATTGCTATTGTGAAGTTCAATTTTTCATTTTCAAGTTGTCATTATTATTAAATACCACTTTCATACTCTCAATAATTACTTACTCAAGCATTAGCTACTTTTTGATTGATGGACTAAAATTACTATCAGCTAATGGGGAAATAATTAGTTCTGCAAGACCAATGATACTAGGTTGTAATATTGAAATGAGAAGTCAGTTAATCAATTTAAGAAGTACTGAATGAATAAATATGAATGAATGATAAACATGGGATCAAAATAAGGATGATTTAGTAAAGCATATTTCCTATATGTACACCTACTGTATGATGCCTTGTGTCTTGTGTGGCAACTGGCAATTTAAACTATAAGAAGGGGGTGGTGAAATCAATTTAAGAAAAGGTGTACATGGGTTGCACTTTTAATGACTCAATGCAACTGTTACTTTCTGTTCGGTAAGAAGCAAAACAAATTTTCTGAATGACTAATTTTAGCTTTCAAACTTGTGCTTCTACTTTAAGTTCCTTCAGAGACTTAATTCAATACATTGTTGTGTCTTACTTGGCCCTTAATAATATGCATGAACCGTGACATCAACTCTGGACACTCCAGGAGGAAGTGGAAGTGGTTAAAGATGATCTTTGGATTCCTGAAGAACATGCAGAGAGGAGAGCAGAAAGATCAAAAATGTGGAAGTGAGAGAAAAAAGAGATCAGTGAGGAAATGAATAATGAGGAAAGAAGTTGCTACAGCAATACTCATTCTCTCAGTACTGTGTGAGGAGTTTGAAGTATGGCAGAGGGCCACGCCGACTCACCTGGTAACAAAACACTTGAGCACCTCGTCATGCTTGCATACAAACTCAATGAAACGTGGGGATGTCATTCTGTTTGGAAAGAGAGAGATAGGCAAACAGTGAGGAAGATAAAGTGAGAAAGAAAAAGAGATGGATAGCAACAATATATCACTCATTTCTATTCAATATCACAAAATCTCTAAACTGACCACTGTGTTGGATAACAATAGAAGACACCATGAACCAAGAATACTGATTAAAGAAGAATTTGGTCATAAAACAAAGAACAAAAGTAAATGGCTCATTAGAGAAAGCATTTCAATAAAAGACATCTACAGATCTATTTATTTATAGCATCTTTAATAACCAAATTGCATATATTTATTGACCTAAAGAAGGGCTAAAAAAAAACAAAAGATGAATGTGGAAGCAAACAGGAAGTTGCTGACACAGTTCTGGTCACAGTGGGAGCTATCTCAGCTTTTGGTCAACAAAGTATTGAGAGAGAGAAATAGCAACACCACATGGAAGTTACATTAGTAATAGTTATAGGCCACATACATTTTGACTTTTCATCTATAGAGATATATGCAGAGGCAAATGTCTCTCCTTGTCCACAAGGATACAAACATCTTTGCTTAGTGGAGACTAAAGCAATATTGTGTAAAAAATGGCATTTTGTGCAATTTAGTGTTTCAACAGTTTCCAAGTCAAAAATACATTTTTGAGGTTCCTGTCAAATGTCTAGATTGTCAAAGGTCCAGTATGTCCCAACTAGAAACAAAATGTCATAACAAATGTATGCCCTGGAA
Source organism: Ctenochaetus hawaiiensis (assembly GCA_029783645.1). Taxonomy (NCBI): domain Eukaryota; kingdom Metazoa; phylum Chordata; class Actinopteri; order Acanthuriformes; family Acanthuridae; genus Ctenochaetus; species Ctenochaetus hawaiiensis. The sequence goes on from JAPZDY010000025.1 coordinate 26,360,998, forward strand.
ACTTAAATTATTTGAACTAATCATGCAAGCTCAGCCATTTTTTATGCTTGGTGTTTGTACAAGCATTGGACACGACACAGAACAGCAGCATGACAAACTGACATAACCTGAACCAAAGACAATCTGCTGCTAACACCTAGCTGTAACATTTAAGAGTTACAACTCTATTGAAATGGACTAAGTTGGCTTGTCAGCAAAAACAAGCTTGAGTCTACAACTGCTTACAAAGCCAAAAATGAGCATGAGCAAGTGCAATAACACAAGACACACAACTTAGCAAGACAGCTAATACAGTTTACTTGTCGAAGAGCAAGAAGGCTACCTCAGCGTCTATCTCACAGTCTTTGATTTTGCAAAGCTCTTACCAGTCACTCAATGCCAGTTTAACATTTAATCTGGTCTCTCTCTCAGTTACTCTCTTTTTTTCTTAGCCTTCTTCATCAGCATCTTCGTCTGTATCATCACCCATCACAATTTCCATGGAGGCTGCTGAGC
>JAPZDY010000025.1:26373238-26385240 GCA_029783645.1 Ctenochaetus hawaiiensis
ACCCATCAGTCACATGTTCCAATACTTTTGCTCACTTGAAAAGTGGGTGGGTTTAAAGAAAAGGTAATCTTTCCTGGATTGTTTAACACATCTTGATGTAAAAACCACGAAATAAAAGCTGGAATTCTGAACTTTTGTGTCATATTCATCTTTTTATCTGAAACCCAAATGTCTTCAGTATACAACAAAAACAAAGGAATTGAACTTGCTGTTCCAATACTTTTGGAGGTGACTGTATGTGACTCTGCTAGCTCCTGACATCACACCCCGCTGCTTGCAAACTGTTTGCATGTGTAGTATGTGTATAACATTATGTGTATTAAACCATTGCTATGATGTCTATAGGCTGTGGCTAAAAGGCCAATTTTACAGTGGAGAGGGTAATTAATTACATGCTAACATTAGTTAAGATTTCTTTGCCAGGTTCCTTCAGGTTCCAAGATAACTTGAAGTTCAACGAGAAAAAGATTACTTTTTGACATAAGATGGATTTATTTATTTATTTATTCAAATGCAAGCCAAAGACATAACTTGGATTAAATGACCTTTAGCACGCAGTAAAACTGCTGACCATAAGACAACAATCAAACTGATAACACTTTACTGTTACCTGCAATCTGTTATAAAGAACATCTGCAGGTATGTCCACTCTGTTGTCAGATAGTTGTTTTCCAATTAGCCATGAGACAGATTATAATTTTTTTTTAAAATGGCAGCAGTGTAACCACTTTACAACCATGCATTTGTGATGTTATGTTATAATGTTCTGTATGCTGGCTGTCTCATGCTGTCTCAGACATGGGTTGACTCAGCTTACGCCCAACCAAGTGGAGAACTTTTTACCATGCAACAGTCAAAAGTTTCAGTCAACTGCTGCTCTAAAATCAGACAAATAATATTAATATGTGTAGCTAACGCATCAGGGGACAGTAACGCTGTTGACATCAGGCTGCAATGTGCTAATGTTGTCTGCTAAAACTCTTTGAGATAAGCTGAATGTGACAGACAAATAGGTTTATGACTCAACTACATAATAAAGTGCAACAAATAAGACACAAAGCTGGAAACGAGCATATTATCCATCAATTCAGTGACAACATAGCCTGCTCAGTGTCTGACTAGCAGCCCACTGAAGCTCCACCCGACTAAAAGCCTGTCCTATATTAACCCTTGTCCAGACCCTTGCTTAGTTACTCTCTCTTCTTCTCTTCCTTGCTTCCTCCGACAAAGTCTTCTTTGGTCTCTTCGGCGCCTTTGCTATACTGAGACAACTATACTATACTAAGCTAGCATGCTTCTAAAAGCTAAGCGACATGTATTGATGTTAATGTGTGAGGTGTTGCTATAAAGCAACAATGATGTTATGAGAGGGTGCTGGGCAGGCAACCAAAGTTACATAGTCCAATACAAAGCAAACCAGGCACGTTCTATCAATGTATCAATAGCCACCACTATAGATAAGACAGACACTGCAACAGTGTCCTCTTGATTAACAAGTGTGTTTTACATAAACAGCATATTCTTTAAAATTGCTCTACATTGTGTTGATTATCTCAGTCAGTTAATCCCCCTTCAGAAAAACTCGGGTAAACGCACACACAAGTGTTGACTGAAAATGACGTCAGATTCAGTCAGGCAAGTTGGTCTCTGGTAATTGGTTGGTAAAAATTTCAAATCCCCTCTCTCTAGAATCACTCAAAGTGGAGGTGATGCCAGACCAAGAGAATCAAGTCCACTCAAGGGGAATGGGTGGAGTCTCTTGAGTCCCATATGTTTTTGGTTCTATAGGGGCTTTTATTTTTGTATTGAATATTTAAGACACTGACATATTTCACTAAAAGATTCTGTTAAAGCATTTAATTTTGCTTAATTCTGGTTTTAATTTTTAGGTAAATTTTTGCCGAAGGGCGTATACTGTAATTTCCAGACTAGAAGCCGCTACTTTTTTCTAACATGATTTAAGCCGCAAAAGCAAACACAGTAATAAAGTAAATACAAGTAAACTCGTAAATTTATTTTTTGAATTTGAATCAGAAGTTCAACAGTAGATTAAGCCAGAGGGGTTACAGAAATTCCAAGTATGTCATCTTAGTATTTCAAAAAGCCTGTTCAAAGCATTGTTCATGCAAGCTACATTCATTCATTAAACATAAGATGAAACTTTTTGTATGTTAAGCTCCAAACAATATTTTATTAGGAATAACTATCACTCATTTATCACTCATTTCAGTGGCACGTTTGTTCCTGCATATCAAAATTCTAACTTCTTGGTATTAAATCCATCAAACTCAGCCACTTTTGATAAATATGCCTGTGCCTTTAATAAATTTTTTTTTAAAAAACATATAAAAGACAATTTCTGCTCTCTCATAATGAGTCCAGATTTGAGAATCCCCGTGGCAAATTTCTTGTTAAATTGTATTGATTGTACTCCTGCTGTCAAATGCTCAATTTTGTTTACAAAGTACCAAATTATAACATAATTGGGTCCAGCTAAACTGAATAAGAGAACACCTTAAACCCCTGATGGCCTTCTCTTGTATGCTAGGTTGTCAAAGCTGAGTCATCAATTGAAAAGCCATAAAGTAACATTTACATTTTAACCAACTGAACAAGTACATGAGGGCATCAGAAAAATTGCAATGTTCAGTTCACAGCGGCAGGGTCAATGTGATACTGCTGTGCACTATGACTTTATTAACAAGTGAACACTACTGTTTACGCTATCAGTTCGCACTAAAGCCTTTCATATCCTGTAACCTTACCTTCCGGTAGCTCCACGGTCCTAGCCCTGCGGAGGGAACGGGTCAGCCGGTTGAGCTGTACGTTGAGTTGTTCCATCGCTCGTTCCATCATAGGTGAACGGTGCACCGAGATAAACAGAGGGAACAATGCCTCTCCCGTAGGGCTTATTTCGTACCACTAAGACTGTGCTGTTCCTGGGCGTCTTCCATGGGCGCTGGCAAGAGGGGAACCGTTTCTCTGACAAACACACTGATTTACAGTACACTCATTTTTTCCTAGCACACAGTTTTGCTCATGTACTATCAACATAACTGCCTAGTCTCTAATACTTCCTGTTGTGATGACGTTTAAACAGTGCAGTGTGGGTGATGTAGTTTCAACGCTTATGGGACGGCGCAAGTGTTTCTATTTCTGCATATTATTGCAGCCCATTGAGCTCAAATTGTAGAGTGCTCGTTTGCATCGTTTTTTTTCTATTGCTGTAGGCTCTTCAATATTCCTGTACACGGAGTAATGAAGTGCGTGTCATTTTTGCTTAAGTTTGTGGCTATAAAAAAATACAGCCTACTAGTGTTGGGAATTCCGGCTCTTTTTAGAGAGCCAGTTCTTTTGGCTCGGCTCACTAAAAAGAGCCGGCTCTTTTGGCTCCCAAGTGGCTCCTCAGATTTATTTGTTGCTTAAATGAATTTATTACCAAAAATAATGTAAAATTATGCATAAAATGAATTACTAATGTAAAAACATACATTATATTGAATGTTTATTATTTATATGGCTTTCTTTATCTACTCAACATACATACAAACTGTCAGACACTGAAATGCAGACCTAAATTTTACTGCGTTTCCTGCTGTCACTCATTTTCTCACCTTTTCCAGCGTGTTTTCTCTGTCTGTAGCGCATGTTCTCTCCCTCTCTCGTCTCCCTCCCTCCTCCTCTGTGCTCACTGTGCTGTCTGTCATCATCTGAAATATGCTTCAATTAAACTCGGAGTGGGCGAATTCAAGGTTCAGAAAATGGTGTGGATCCAGAGGCTAACCTCATAAGAAATCTTTATTGGAATGCTTCCAAAACCGACACAGACATTCTCTAGGCGGTACTAAGAAAGTGTTGTAAACTGTGTTTAGATCGGTCAAATAATGAACCCGCAACCATCTATATTTTATCATAATCTGTACTGTATGCATAACATTTCTTATTTCTTCCAAATTTGAAACAACTTTCACATTTAAATATATCCAAGCGATGCAGGTTGATGTGTGATTTATTTCAGAATTTTATCCGCTACAGTTGAAGTTTTTTTCAACCATTTAAAAGATCTGTGCTCTTGCCCCCTCTGCTGGAGAACAGCTTGCCTGATATTCTCTAATGCTTCAGTATACAAATACCTCAAGCATCAATGACGGTAAAAAATTAAATTTTTGTCTCTATAGCTATAGGCTAGTTACCGGGAACAGCCAGAGCAATCTTCCTAACGCTAGCCAAGCTGAGTTACGTGTTACCATCAGATACTGAAGGTCATATTAGCTAGCACAAATTGATAACTAATAATTTACTTATTGCTAACTGACAGCTACATGCGGAGGGTACTTGGTCCTGCCAGGGCTAGTAATCTGTGGTGGTAATCCTGGATTTAACACCAGCAAATGTCAACATAGCAAGCCTGTGGAAGTGCTTTTGCCTGAAGAAGACACCATCACTGAACTCCAAGATGTAGACAACCTGTCAGAATACAAGGAGGCAGCCATCGGCTACATCACAGGCTTCATGTTGAAGAAGATGAAACAAAGGTAACCTGTATGCCTTGTGCACAGGCACAGACATCAGATGACTTGGACTCCACACCTATGTTTTTGGTGCTGAAGAACAGAAGTGGCCTACAGAAACCATCAGCCAGCATTATTGTTGTTTGCCAAGCCACTGAGAAGTGCTTTGAGAGAGTCTTAAAAATCACTGGGGGGAAGATTCCAAAAGGACAGGGAACAACATCAGCAACTGTCATGCAAGTCCTTTCAGACTGTTTGGAGAAAAACCTATAAAATTTAAATATTAATAATTATTTAAGTGAAACACATAAATACCTAATGTTAACTTGTAATGCTAACCTTACAATATATTCTGATAGTAACAGAGAACTCAAAAACTTAGCCTACCTGTCACCTTTTATCTAACATTATTTTCATAGATGGTATAAAACTGTTCTCAGACATATAAAATTGATTGATAAAATTGAATGCTGGAAATGACTGTTTACATTACACTTTTCAGTTTATAAGGAACATTCAAATTACTAAATATGGAGATAAAGCGTTTTCATGTGACAGAATGCAAAACTGTAATCTTACAGGGCACTAGAAATTAAAGCTATCAGACTGATGGTGCCATCTTCAGTGATTTACTGACACTTTTTCTCAAACCCACACTAGACACTGAAATCAATAAAAAATCAGTTAATCAGTATAATCATCACTGATTATATTGTGCATTGTTCCACCATTAAATTTTACTACATTTTGTATAATTCAAATTATTTTATATATTTGAAGGAGTCTAGTATACTTTTAGATTTTTTTTATTTTTTATGAATTCATTATACGTTTTGCTTAGCTATCTGTACGAAAGAATTGTACTGCGCATGGAAGTGTGTATGATTGAACCAAGCATTAATGACAAATTATTGCCACAGGGGGGCATTCTACTCCTGTAAATCCAACAAGAGCTCAACCATTGCCAGATCTAGATTGTTTCAGGTCCAACTAAAGCTAAAACTGAGAGCAACAGTGTGAGATGACTGATTGCATATATTCACTGCTATGCAGCAGTCTAGCAGTCTGACATGCAAAGCATATGTCTTACCATACAACAAACAGGACAAGAAAATTCACAATTTTTATTAATTACAGTGCACTGGTTTCTATTTCACACATTTGGAAAATAATACATTGTTAAATACAATAATTTCTCTGCAGAAAATCCTCACTAAGAGATTCCACTGTGAAAGTTATGAGCGTGTGGCTAAAACATGAAAATGCCAGAGTCTATAATTATTGGGGTTTTTTTTGTTTTTTTGTTTGTTTGTTTTTTTTGTAATAACACAAAGAGAAGGTAATACCCGCTTTGTTTTCTATTTCTTTCTGAGCTGATCATTTACACATCATTTATTTTGAAAGTTATCCATCTAGATGTGTTGTTAGGACCTGACCAAATAAGATGTTCGAGAATGATTCTGATTCTTATGTTGAATGAATTTTTTATTAAGAGATAAGTACATGTAGTGTGAAAGGTTTCATGGTGACAAGCTCTTTTAAAAAATATACATCTCTGAAGTTTCCCACAACTCTGCAGTGTTTTCAACTGTCTACTTTTTTTGTGTTTTTGGTAGTGTGGTCCCCAACAGTCATGTTTTAGTTCAGTCTATCTGGTTTCAGTGAAAAAACTTGAAAGGTCACTGTACCAGTTTGTATAAAGAAAGTATGAGACTACATGTGTGAGGTGAAGCAAAAATGGGAGTGAATGGGAAGAGAGTGTAATTTCCATTGCTTTCCAACTTGAATTTGTGAGGAACTGTATCCCCGTTTTGATCTTTCCTGTCCATTTAAGCAGGAAAGGGGGGATGGGAAGAACAGGAAGAATATTTATATTTTAATCAAAGATGACTTTATCACACAATGAATGCTGACACCAATAAAACTGTTTCAATGCTGTGTACTATACACATTTTTCTGTTTCAGTCATTAATAGATGCTCTTTAATTAGTATTCTGCTAGTCTGCTTCTCATTTAGTGTCACATATGCATATGTGAACATCAAATTCTCATGTATACACTGACAAATGTGTACGTATAAGCTGAATATGTGTGAATGTAACATATGAATGAGTAGATGTCAAGTGCACTTTTAAATAATTTCTTTATAGTCATATTGTGCATCGTTTCTGACAAGTGCAACTAAATTTCATTGTATGAACCATACAATGTCAATAAAAGGAATCTTAATCTTGTATCTTAATCTTAATTTAGATTCCTGACCTTCAGTTTTTAAATTAGGCTACACATCTCTGCAAATACATAAAAGAACAAATGCATAAATATCTAAAAGTCAAACAAAACTTGAGTTTTAATAATGTTGATTAATTACATCCACAACTGCCTGCATTGGAGCCTGATCCTTTAACAATAGAGCAAGTGCAGCCAGAAGAGCCCCAAAGCAGCAGATTAACTAAAATTGCAAAGTAAGCTAAGTTAGACCCTGTGATCTCGGTAGGCTAAGTAGTATACTTACTTGATCTGCTGCAGATCTTTTGACTCCTGAACTGTTGCAGTCTGCCATTTTCTGATTTATTAGAATATTATTTGTTATTATTACTTAATATTTGTGCATTGTTGTTTTCTTTTTTCTTTTTTTTAGCGTGTGTGTGTGTGTGTGGGGGGGGGGGGGGGGGGGCTATGTTAAGCACATTGGTCTCAATAGCCACTATTTCTCCTGTATTTTCACTCTGATCCACCCATTATGCTCTAGGCTCTAGTTGTCAGGTTGTTCAACAGGCTAACAAACTTACACCGTTTGTGCTTGATCTTGTGTATTCTTTACATCCTGGCTATACTTCCTCAGTAGAAGTGCTAGGCATACGTTGAGACTTGGAGTGAGGAGACTCTTCAAATACATCATCCTCCATGGCTTCCTCAATTGGCTTCATTTTTGAGGAAGTCTTGGTGCCAGGTGATTTTTCTAAAAATCAAAAAGATAGTAATAATTAATTTTTGAATTTAAATGATTTGTCTTACCAGTTTCCATTTCTAGCAGTCACGCCAGTCAGAGAGTGAGGAAGAAAATAGGCTGATAAATTAACATAGCATCTCAGTCAGTAATTTAGAGGTTTATTTATTAGAAAAACATTTTGTGGAACATTGGAAAGACAAGCCATTGTGTTTGTGTTTTCTTTTTTTAAATATCTAGATTAGGAGATAGAGATAGAGATAGAGATAGAGATAGAGATAGAGATAGAGATAGAGATAGAGATATGAAGGTTATTATTAAGTGTGTATCCATAATACTCCACAACCCAGCACAAGATAAGTGGAAGGACAGTCAGTGTGAAACCAGAAAAAGCTCTGTGAATATGTTCCCATCCCTAGCATTACAACTCTAAGAGCCCCTCTACAGAACAGAAAGAGAGCTGCTCTTGTAGACTACAGGTACTCTGAAGAGCAACACTCCACTATAGGTGCTTTTAGTCTGTATAAGGGCTACAGCAGATACAAAATTTGATTTTACAGATTGTCTCCTACTAATGCATCTCATCTCCTTGTAGAAAACATGAATAAGTGACAGCACCTTGGTTTAACAAAAATAGGTTGTTAATAGAAGTAATTGATATTATTATGCAAACCTGGCTAGCAATCTGTACATGTGTGGAATTAAAATACTTGATCATTTAGCAATCCAGTTTTTTTCACAAAACTGTAAACTAAAATGTCCAATAGGGTTGTGATTAGCCTCCCAATTAATCCTAGGTGTGAATTTAACTAGCCAGTCAATCACTTTCCATTACCCTCAAAAGTCAGGTGCAACCACACTCGGTGCATTGCCATCTAAATGGTGGATTCAGCAAGGTAGAAAAGTGAAAATGCTCTGTTTAGTAAACAACTGAATTCTACAGCATATGAGCAAATGCATCAGTATTTAACTGAGGACAAAGAGAAGCAGAGTGAACATGCTGTAGAACTTGAACTGATCACTATTATATCCACGGGTAGTGCTATTAATCCATGGATCAGCAAGATCAAGTCATAAAAGTTAACATTGTAATTAACAGGAACTCATGATTTAATCAAACTCAAGTTCCCAGAATCTCCAGGTTTCTCTCTGCCCTCAGTCCTAAGATGTTGCCAGGTCAATAAAAATCCAGGTCTGCTCTTGCTCACTCTCTTTCTCAATCCTGCAGGACAGGGGACACTGTTCGTCTTTCCACCCTACAGCTAAAGCAATGACACAACTCTCTTCTTCTCTAGTCCTGCTCAATGCAGACTGCTGCACTTCATTCTTCTCCTACAGCACTGGCAGCCTGCGTAAGAATTAATTAGGAGTGAATACATTTAATATAGCACCAGTGGCTAGGACAAATAGTCTGCCAGCTGCTTCTACAAGCAACAGGAGTCCCAAACCAGAGTAAGCATCAGCTGCTATTCAAGAAATACAGGCGCAACCACCAATCTGTGGTCTTCAGAGAGACAGAGGTATTGCCTTAATTGTTTACAATTTTACTCATTATCTGTCAAATCTAAACCAATACATTTCAGAAGCATATTACATTCTGGCTTTATGTGGCATTTATAAGAGGCAAGAAAAGTGGACCGGTAAGTTCAAGCAAGAATCCTAATATACGATTTCATTGTGTTATTCTTTTTTCCTTGATATCAACAAGCAGTCCTATCAAGTTCAACTATGTTCAATGCTACCTTAACATTAACTTGTGCTGCTTAATGTGGATGTAGCAACTTAAGGAAACAACCCAAAACTTGCTGAGAGGTTGAGGTAGCTTGCTTTGTCTAAGTCACAACCAAAAAAAGATGTTCACCCAGATCCAAGAAAAGGTAAAGCAACCTTTTTTAATACTGAAAAGAATCAACTTGTTCTAACATACACAAACTTTATCAAATTAAATCACAGCAATTGATGGTGGTTTACAAAAAATACAGCAACCAAGTCACCCTTTCTACACACACAATGAAAACAGTAAATTAAAACAGTATTTGTATCAGTAATAGAAAATGAGATGGACAGAGTGGTGGGTATGAAACTGTTCTGCTGTGTTGATGAAAATAATGCTATTTTTCAAGAATTCATTGATAAGAAAAGGTAAATGCAGAACAAGTATTATGTTTGCATTAACCAGGTAACTGGGGAAAAGAGGTGATGGCCTGCTTGTTTAAAATAAAGACTTCTCTTCCACTGAGGCATGTTTTTATTCTGCTGGGTTTTTCCCCTACATTAAGGCAATCAGCTTCGGTTTTTTGTCCAGCTTTGGTTTGGCACATTGTAATTTTCTTGTTGTTACATAAAAATAAATGGAACCTATGGATCTTTGAGGTAATAGGCAACCTTCAATGAATAATCCCCTAAATGGTGCCCCTGTTGTAAGGAACTCATGGTTACAGTAAACTGGTAAAGATTTAAACTTGTTGTTGGGTAATAATGTGACTTACGAAGCGATGATCCTGCAGATCCTCCTCGAAGAATCTGGTTAAGGACATCATCGGTGTCACTGGTGCTCGCCATGCTGTTTCTCATCTGCATCATAGACAGTTGAGAGCACAGGCTAGGCTGACGGTCCATCTTCTTCACCGCCTGTGACACATTGATCATCATCATCTTCACTACAATAAGCATTGTTGTAGATGTAATACATTATGATGTCTAGTGGTAATGTTTCTGTGTGTGTGCTAGAGAACAGAGCTAGTATTACCTTGTCACTGAGTGTGGGGTCATTCAGAGAATACAGCTTGTTGGTGATGTCTTTGCCAATGAGGTACCTGAATACCTCATTTAGAAAAGTATCTGACTCCAAGAAGAACGTGAGCCTCTCTCGAGACCAACACAGGAACTTACAGTTCTCCTCTGCCATAATGGTAACCTGTCATTCACAACAAGAAGATTTGGATTTCATTCAATTAGAAATGCATAATCAAACCACAAAACAGACCCATTACACATTTGACCACTGCAGTAGATGGCAAGTCAGATAAATCTTTTAATATATTTACCATTGAATCTATTTATTTAAGGAAATTAAGTAATAATACCACAGATGGGTTTTTTTAAATTTTTCATCTTGTATCTTTATATTTTCTTATTACCTGGAATTTCTCTCCTCTATGCATCTCAGTGGACCTGAACTCTGGAGAGTCAATAAATGAATTGGTATAGATGTTGTGGAGGAAATGGCCTCGGTATGACACCCTCATCCTGTCACAGAGAAACTTGAAGGTCAAACGGATTAATTGATTTCATCACTTTTAAAGCTTTATGTCTATATCTTGTGTTGATTGATGCAAACAAAAGAGGAAATCCCTTGAAGCCCCTAGTGGCCACTGCAAGTTTTAAAGAGAAATATCAGTACTTTTAATTATTGGCCCTCATTTTACATGTTGAGGTGTGTAAATAATTAGGACTTGTACTCCTAAGTTTTTGAATTGGTCCAGCTGACTGCCTCAGGTGCGAGCTCTCGGTGTCACTAACAGGCTGACCTTATTATTCCATGAGTGTCCTAAACTGTTCTGTAAATGACTGAATTTGTCAAATACCTTGGTTTTATAATGAACAACTGCTGTATTGTGCTCCATCCACCAGTTTCTATTCCATATATATAGAGAAACTTTGTTTTTGTAATAAATAAACCCCTTATTCACTGAGTGAGAAGTGAAATATTCTGGCTTTACAGATTGTTTACCCCCTCTTCTTCTATTTTGTATGAGTTTGATTGTTGTAATGATAGAAAGATGTGGCACAGTGGTTGGAGAGAGTTTTATTTTTTTCTGTTTGTTTTAATTATACAATATTCAATTTATGACCCTCAATGGTCCCTCAATTAGAATGACAAAAACAAAAGTTGTTTTGGTAATTATTAGAAACTAGGAAGTAGCATGGGATCATGGGATTTATTGATTTCATTGTTATCTGCTGACATTGCAGAATTGCAGATAAAAATATCTCCAACTGACTTGGGCACAAATGTTTACCAATGAGGTAGTAAGGTTTCATTCATGTTATGTGTATTCAAGTTTGCTGCCTTCTTTCCTCACTCTCTGACTGGTGTGACAGCAAGAGTTAGAGACAGGGATTTTTAATGAGTTGTTACATGTATGTTCAAATTAACTGTGTTTTGCTATTTAGTAATTAGTAAAAGTATTGTGTTTGTAAGTGGAGCAAATGGATTTAGGGATTAAGTTGCGGTTTCTGGTTAAACAAAAAGGATCTTACTCTTGAATATTAAATTCTATCTGTAGGAATTCACATCTTTATGTTTGTCGGACACTTAAAATAACAATTTCAGCCTGTGTGGGGTCAATAAAAAGCACTCTTAGTGGACTATTGCCTGAGACAATCTGCTGGACAAACATCAATACTTTATCTAAGTGTCCCTTCCAAGTGTCCCTTCCAAAGAACAGGCTTCATGTACACTTTAATTTCAGTAAATACTATATACAGAATCAATTTAAGTCACTGTAAATGAGTGTCACAGACAGGTGCACAGCAGT
>JAPZDY010000025.1:26435578-26449067 GCA_029783645.1 Ctenochaetus hawaiiensis
ACAAATGTATATGCTGGTTCAGACGGTTACATTAAATAGTGGTTGCTGTGATTGTTTATTGCATTGAAATGTGCCTTACACTCTGGAAACCTGCCTATGAGGTTTTGGTGACGTGTGCGCACTGTGCGCCTGTCAGCCAAATTACCACTACGCCGGGCACGCCGGCCTTGCGCCGAGAATAGACCAGGTCGGAGCTGGCGAGCTTTCAGCGCACCTTCCCCACAGTGTTTTGTCACGGAATTGTCAATGCACCAAGCTGAATCGGTGGACACCTCCCCTGGTGCGCCGCCATGCCCATCTTGGCGCACCCCTGTCTACCAAATTGTCAAATACGCTGCGCACGGTGGTGCACTGCACGAAATTACCACTGCGCGGGGTGCGCCAGGCTCCGCCACCCCGCTCCACCCTGCACCGTGCTACGAAATTAGAGCCCATAGTTTTAGGAGAGTGAACAGCAGAGTAAACTGGATAGATCTCTCACCACTTTCATTTAGGTTTTCTGGTTTGGAAATAATTGTATTTTTTTTTAAGCTACTGTATCCTCCACATGTTTGTTGATGTCTTAAGTCACTGTTGATGTATATACCTCCAGACTGAATAAGTTCTCCTAGGAGACAGAAACTCTGAAAAAGTCTTTGAACTCATATAAGTCCTAAGAGCTGCTGTCGCTTTATCTGTGCAAACATCAAAAAAAAAAATATTGATGGTTAAAGAGTGCTCATTATTCACTTTTGCACTTGATAGTCCTGTTGCTTCCAACTTCAAAATGTTTGAAGCACCAGTTAAAAAAAAAAAAAAGTATGTACACACACGCACATTCATTTTTTTCATCTTCTTTCTTTAGCTCTTCTGATTTTGCGCTAGTTAGCTCTCTGTCATGGAACAATAACATGCAGTAAACAGAGTGACTGATGGCTTCAAAATTCCCAAAAAGTTGGGGCGCTTTGAAAAAAAGTAAATAAGAACAGAACAGAAGAACAATTCCTTTTGTTGTTTTTTGGAAATACACAATCAGCCCACGTAGCATGACCATTACATACAACTGTTGAACTATTTGCATTCGCAGTCATTCATAAATTACTGAACCTTGCTCCATCCTTGCTTTTGACCCACTGAGCCTTAAAGGATGCTCCTTTTATACCCAATCATGACACTATCACTTGTTTCTAATTAACTTGTGGAATGTTCCAGGTGTTTCTTGAGCACTTCTAAAGTTTCCTGGTTCTTTGTTGCCCCCGTCCCAACTTTTTTGCAACATGTTGCAGGCATCAAGTGAATGTATATTTCCAATAAATAAATAAATTTTATCAGTTTAAATGTTAAATATCTTGTCCCTGTACTGTATTCAATCAAGTAAAGACTGAAAAGGAATTGCAAATCATTGTATTCTTATTTACATTTTATATAGCATCCCAACTTTTTTTGGATTGGGTTCTGTATTAACTAATCTAAAATCAGCATTCAGCCCGCTAATCAGAACCTTATATACATATTCACACACCCCTGGCACACCCACTGGGAGCAATTTGTGGTCCAGTATCTTGCCCAAGGACATTTAAACATGAAGACTGGAGAACCAGGGATCAAACCACCTTTCAATAAGTAGACGGCCTGCTCTACCTGCTGAGCTACCGCCACCCCAATTGTAAGTGTTGTATTGAATGGAATGGTGGTTGATAAGTACAATGCACCTTTTAAATGGCATTACTAATTAACCATGGGCAACTGTATGAGCAAAATTTTTTTAGAGAAATGGGAAAAAAGGTTGCACTGCAGTAGTTATTTGCACTTGCACAAATGCCCCCAGTTGTATTTTAATGTTGCACAGATAAAATCGAAATAGTCACAGTTTTCAGCCCTGTAAAACTTTGTCAGCTGGGCAGAAACTAGTGAACACTAGTAATTTGTAAGCTGTAAATGAAGTCCACCTGGTGTGAGTGTTAGTGTGAGAGTAAAACTGTGTGTTTGTGTCTGTGTTTGTGTTTGTGTTTGTTTGTGTGTGTATGTGTGTGTACTCTGTGTGCAGGCTACAGATTCACCAGGACCTTAGGGAGGACTTGGCCAAAGTGAAGACCCTTGAGGGTTTGGTAGATGTCAGCAAACGCCTGAGGCTCCGCTGCCAGGTAACAGCCAATAGCAGTTTTACATATGCAAGACTGGAGAATAATTTGAATGGGAATGATCAAAAACGTCCTGAGGGAATTTCTTCAAATTGTGGACATTAATGCAGGTGTACAGGTGTAGAATTGCAAGAGTTCTGGAAGTAGAGGTTAAACATACTAAATAACTACCATATAAACTACTGTCAAGTTACATGGGTTTTGACATCGGACTGCCTAAACTTGAAACCGGCCTGAAGGTGAATACAGACGACGCCTTGGGCAACTCAGCTCAGCTCTTCTTTGATTTTATTTTACAGGTTTGTTCACAGAAGTACAGCTTGGCTTGGTTTAGCTTAGCTTAGTTTACCTTCACTTAGTTTAGCTTCGCTTAGCTTCACTTTGTTTAGCTTCGCTTAGGTTGACAACCTTTAAATACACTAGAAAACACAAGATTAGTTATTGCCAAACCATTTTACATTTCAAAGAAAATAAACAACTTCATAATATAAATGCAATAACATTTCTTTCAACATTATCATTTTCTTCAAATAACTTAATTTTCATTCTTCATTTCTTAAATTGTCAAATCTTTTACTTTTCTTGAACTAAAACAATACGTTTGAATACAAACAATTCAACTTACCTACTTCATAGTTGGATTTATTTATTTCCAAATATTTAACTTAAACAAACTCCGTAATAATTTAAAATACCATAAACAGTATCAAATAACAATAAATCCATTTACAATTATTAAATATTAAACACAAATTTGCACATTTCACACAACCGATAGACACCAATTTGAATTACTCAAAGCGAAAATAAACTGCGCAAACTTCATTTACGTCTTGTTTTACTCATGAATTAAACAGTGTTTGCTTTTATAATTTAACAATCTAAACAATCTAACCAACACACATGAAACCGCTGCGCAACACACGCTGCCAAACAAATTCACTGCGGCACATGCTGGTACATAAACAAAAGGTACGGATGCACCGTCAGATTACACATAGAATCGCTTTTCAAATTAAAATCAAGTGTCAAATCAATAAACAGTCCTACCAACAGCGTTTCTGTAGCCTTCCACTCCAATGTCGTCCTGCAGCAAAGACTTCTTCGTCTGATCTGCTTTTTTTCCAAACACACCCAGCCTCCTTCAATTTACCTGATTTGGATTCACCTGGCCTTTCAGCTCAACGCTGCCCCCAGCTGTCACAGTACAAAATTTACTTTGACTGTTTTGGGTTAATGACTGCTATTGATATTAACTAATATTGTATTTACAAAAGAAAATACTACAAAATTTGAAAAAAAAAAATGCTCCTTTTACTTAAGCCTATTTTTGACTCAACAACTACTGTTGTTTGTCCTACTAGAGTGATTGTAATCGTAAAGAATACTTCAGTGGTTATGTTGTTCAGTAATCTTGCATGTCACAGCACAGAACCTCTGAGATTATTAAAGAAATATTTACATGTTTTTCAAATATGTTTCATGTAGTTAATGTAGTTTTGATTAAAGGAAAATAAACTACACTATTGTGTAGTGTGAGCTTTGTGGAGCATCACAAGCTATTATTATTTCCACCTGGTATTAACATGCAGTCTCTATCTAAATAATAACATCATATTACAGGCCTTTGTATTTACACCTGCATGGTTTCTTGCATCATACAATGTAGAGATGCCAGGGCTGGATGATATGGCAAAAAATTTAATAACAATAATCTTTTGCTTATATGATTTCCAGAGAGGGTGAGTTTTCTTTTAACTAACAATTTCTTCAGCGGGAGACCAGGATGAGTTCACTTAGCACTTTGTAAGCCTAACTAGCTGTCTGACAGTGTTACTGACACTTAACCCACACTGAGCACTGGGTATGGGTTAAGAGTTAACAGCAAATTACTGCAGTGAGAGGGGCCAAAGGCATTTGTGTTCTGCTCATTCAAGCTTTTGTTGCACTATGAATAGTAAGCATTACTGTAGCTGACGTCAGTTAAATACACCCATAAGTCAGATCCATTCCTCCCTCTGTTGGCTCTTCTCTGAACTTACACTACTTTTCTTCATCTACTTGTAAGTGGCCCACCCCTGCCTCCCTGCAAAGGCAGCTAAGCTTTCTGCTGTGCAACAGGTTGTTAGATATTAAGTAAAAATGTCCAAAGTTTATATTTTATTATGAACATAAGTTTTATTGCGATCACCTATCAAGATTGTTCCACTAACCCTAGCAACACCTCAGCCATGATAAAGCGCTCCTTGAGAGACTGTAGAAGCCATGAATGAATTTAGAGGTATTTTGTAGGTGTATTACAGTTTAATACAGCTTTGTCGCTCTGAAGTTGCTGCTGCTCTGCTACTTTGTGGGATGATGATTATTGGATGAATTTCCTTTTCTTCTGTGGATGTGGTTTAAATGCACAAACAATATATTGAAAAAAATCAAAAAGGAAATCAATTGAGAAAAGTGAGTCAAATAAATGCTGCTGTTGCAAGTTTTGAAATTGATGTGTTTTAAAGGCACAAACTGAAAAATCAAAATGGATGTGTTTTAAAAGTACAAACTGAAAATATCAAAGTCAAATCAAAGTACAAAATGAGTAGAACAAATGCTGGTGTTAAAATGGAGTGTGGCAAAAGAGAAACTAAACTCACAGCCAAAGCCTGGGAAAATAAAATTGAAAAACTTCAGCATGAACGTAGAAATCATTATGAATAAAATAAAAGGGCTCATACCCAAAATGAAAACGCTTATGAAAAGCAAGGGAAATGTCTCACATGTCCAACCTCATCTGGAGAATTTCATTCAACTTTGTGAAAGTGCTACCACGTCACATAATGTGTTGATTCCTCTACTGCCTGAGGATGAACAAAACAAACAAAGTGAATGGTTTGCCAACATCATGAAGTACAGTAACACATTTGAAGAGGATGTTAAAATGTGGCTGAGTGAATCTGAGAAGCCACAACAAAATAACAACCTTGGTCAATTGGATCTTGCTGCAGTCAGTGAAGGAGTGCTTCATTGTCCAACAGAGAATGAAAATCAAGCACCAACTCAGGCTGTGTCCATAATCATGACAGAGGACATACAAGATAACATAAACCCAAGTGACAGTGTATCAAATGTGGAAAGCAAAAACTCTGCTACTGGAGGAAAGTCTGCTGTTTATACCGCGTCTTCTGCACATCTTAAAGCTGAGGCTGACTTGGCAGCATTAATGGCAAGACAGAAACTATTGAGGGACAAACATGAACTGGAGGAGCAGGAGGAATGGCTGAAAAGAAAGAAAGAGAGCAGCTAAAATTGGATGAAGATATTGCAGTACATATGGCTAAATTAAATGTGATACAATCTCAGAGCATCGTAAGTGGAAAGGGTTCCTTATCCAAGCGTTCAGATGGAATGAACTCTTACCTTGAAAAAGGAAAATCAAATCCAAAAGCTCTCAGTGCTAATGCAAATTCATTTATTCCACAAATGTCACTGAAACAAAAGGAAACCGTACATGACTATATGGACCCAGGGACAAAGCCTAAGGAGAAAACTGCACCTCACTTCATTCATTCAGAGCCTGTAATGAACTCAAACAGCATTCAGTGAATCACTGTGCTAATGAGAACACCCAAACTCAAAATGAAGATATATGGAATGCAGGATTTGGTTTGGATCAAAAATTGAGGATCAAAACAATATGCTGGAAATTATGAGGAAGCAAAATGAAACAACCATGCTTTTGATACAACAGCAATGCCTCTCATTGTTGCCAAAGAGAGAGATCCCAATGTTTGATGTTGATCCATTAAAATATCAAGTGTTTATGAAAGCTTTTGAGAATGGTGTGGAAAGAAACACTGAGAGCTACAGTGGCGGACTCTGTTTCCTGGAGCAGTACCCTAAGGAACTGGTTATAAGCTGCCGGTATTTTAACCCAGAGAGGAGCTTTGTCAAGGCTAAAGCTCTACTGAGGGAGCATTTTGGGAATGAGCAGAAAGTAGCCACTGCATATATGGAAAGGGCTCTTTAATGGCCTCCCATCAAAACAGAGGATGTAAAGGCTCTCCAGGATTTCAGTCTTTTCACTAGAGGCTGTTCTAATGCCATGGAAGGGGTGAAATATTTGCTGGAGCTAGATCTGCCTGCCAATATACTCGCCATTATAAGGAAGTTGCCTTACAAATTTAGAGACAAGTGGAAAACCGTAGCCTGTGAGCTGCAGGAGGGGGTAACCAGAGACCTACATTCAGTGACATCACCAATTTTATTGAGAGACAAGTGAAAATCTTGACCGACCTGGTGTTTGGAAATATACAGGATGCTCCCCCGGTGACAATAAATAAAGGCGTAAATAAACTCAAACAACAGCCTCGTTCTGGAATGAAAGGAACCAGCTTTGCCACCACTATAGCTTCTGTAGAAAACAAAACTCAGCCCAGAACCACAGAGAAGGAACAACTTCAAGCTGCAAGGAGGATGTGTCTTTGTTGTGGAGGAGGACACACACTGAATTTGTGTCCTCAGTTGGAGAGAAGACCCCACAAGGAGAAGATAGGCTTCTTACGAGAAAAGGGTGTCTGTTTTGGTTGTTTGTGTATAGGACACATCAGCAAAAATTGCAGACAATTCTTCTTGTGCAAAGTGTTGTCTCCTACATCCAAATGTTTTTCATATTCCACCAAAGACAAAGGACTCTTATCGAGCAGAAGGGAAATTGAAGAAAGCAGTGGACAGCACCTTGGTGTCAACTGGTCTTACTGGGGCTCGTGATCATGATTGTAAACTTCCCATAGTTCCTGTACAAGTTAAGTCGAAGAAGGGCGGCAAAATCATGACCACCTATGCTTTCTTGGATCAAGGAAGTACAGCAGTATTATGCACAGAGGCACTGATGCACAAGCTCACAGGCCTCACAAAGAATGCACGTATTCTCTTGCGGACCATGGGCCAAGAAAGGGTGGTGAGCAGCCATATTGTGTCAGGACTGGAGGTGGCTATGGGAACAGTTCAAGACAGAGGGATCTTCAGGGATGGCCATATTTTAAACATGTTCATTTGCCTGAGATAGATGCAGGGATTGAGCTGCTGATTGGGACAAATGTTCCTAAGGCCCTGGATTCATTGCAAGTCATTCACAGTGTCGATGGTGGACCCTATGCAATCAATGCTGGGCTGGACTGTAAATGGACCTTTAAAGGGAGAAAGTGAGGAACAATGGATTTTGAGCAGCCAGAGTTATCAGTGAACAGAGTTTCAGTTGTGGATTTGGATGAGCTTTGGCAGCAGCAGTTCAAAGTGGATTTCCCGGAATGCATTGAGCAACCTGGAACATGAAGAGAGGATCAAAGGTTTATGGACTTGGTTACAAACTCAGCAAAGCAAGTGAATGGCCATTTCCAGATTAGCTTACCATTAAGGAATGAGGAATTTAACATGCCAAATAATAGGATGATTGTTAGGCAACATGCCAAGTACCTAAAGAGGAGGCTTCTGAAGGACTCATCATTCCATGCAGAATACACAGCCTTCATGAATGATCTGGTTGCCAAAGGTTATGCTGAAAGAGTGCCTGAAGAGGAGTTGGAACAGTGTGATGGTAAGGTTTACATATCCCTTACCATGGCATTTACCATCCAACAAAGAGGAAGATCAGAGTTGTCTTTGGCTGTGGAGTGAGTTTCCAAGGAACATCTCTTAATGCTCAGATCCTACAAGGACTGAATCTGACCAGTTCATTGATTGGGGTGGTGATCGAGTTCAGGAAAGAACCAGTGGTGATCATGGCAGATGTTGAATCCATGTTTCACCAGGCAAGGGTACCAGCAGAAGATGCTGATTTGTTGAGGTTTCTCTGGTGGCCTGACAGGATTTGAATCGAGACCACAGTGACTTCAGGATGACGGTGCATCTCTTCGGGGCAACTTCGTCTCCCAGCTGCACCAATTTTGCTCTCAGGAAATGTGCAGAAGTTAATAAGGAGCAGTTCAGCCAAGAAGTGATTGATAAGGTCCTACATTGCTTCTATGTTGATGATTGTCTGGTGTCAGTGGCTTTGGAGGAGGAAGCTGTATCTCTCTATCACGACCTTGGCTCCATCTGTGCGAAGGGTGGTTTCCAGCTTAGGAAGTGGATAAGCAACAGACGTGAGGTTATGGCTGCAATACCTGAAAGTCACCGAGCCACCTGAAAGGATTGGACCTGGATCAGGATCAGCTACCAGTGGAGAGAGTGCTTTGTGTGGAATGATATATTCAATCTGATATTCTGGGCAAATAAATCGAAGGCAACTGGACTCAGTAATGTGTTACATATTACTGAGTCCAGTTGCCTTTGATTTATTTGCCCAGAATAACTATGACCTGGATGAATGAGAACATTCACAGATATTTAATCTGATACCTTTAAGTTCAAGATCATCTTCAAGGACAGACCACTCACCAGGAGAGGAATTCTCTCAACTGTCAGCGCCATCTACGATCCTCTTGGAATTTTGAGCCCTGTTGTGTTGTTGGCTAAGAAAATCTTAAGGGATCTGTGCAGGAGATCACTTGGCTGGGATGACATTATACCTGAACCAGTTGTTAATGAGTGGATGACTTGGCTGCAAGAACTGTACTGTCTAGAGGATTTTAACATCATGAGATGCCTAAAACCACTAAATTTTGGAGAGACCACCACAGCGCAGCTGCACCATTTCTGTGATGCAAGTGAAGATGGCTACGGGGTAGTGACTTACCTGCTGTCGCATAGAAAAGACTCACAGGTACACAGTGCTTTTGTCATGGGAAAGGCTAGGGTGGCTCCACTTAAGTTTGTTATCCTCCCTCATATGGAGCTCATCGCTGCCACTATGGCAAGCCACATTGATGTTCTGTGGAGGAGAGACTTACATATGGATCATCAGGATTCCATGTTTTGGACAGACAGTACATCTGTGCTCAAATATATCAAGAATGAGACTTTCAGGTTCAAAGTCTTTGTGGCTAACCGGGTCTCAGAAATTCTCAAAGTTTCACAGTCTTCTCAATGGAGGTATGTAGACACTGCAAGTAACCCAGCAGATGTGGCCTCTAGGGGCTTGAGTGGATGCATTCTTCAAAAATCCAACCTGGGTGTCAGGTCCACCTTTTCTTCATCAACCTGAGTGTGTGTAGCCTGTTAATCCTGAGGATGTTCGTCAAGTTCCTGAGCTGGTCGTCTATGCCTGCTGAGGCTAAACATTCTATAATACTGGCTAAAGATTTCCATATCTCAGACATTCTTCTGAGGCATATTCAGGAAGAAGTGGGACATAGTGGTCGTAACCACATGCTAGGCAATCTGCAGGAGAAGTACTGGATCACTGGGGCTAGTCCAGTCATAAGGAGAACTCTGTCTAAGTGTGTCATCAGCCAGTGTCCCAGCAGATGGCAGACCTACCTGCTGAAAGAGTGACTCCAGATGAGCTGCCGTTTACTTGTGTTGGAGTAGACTATGTTGGACCATTCAAATTGAAGAGCAGAAGGAGGGTTGTGAAGAGATATGGCGTTTTTTGTGCAATTCACATTGAAGTGGCACCTTCACTGGATACTGACTCCTTCATAAATGCACTTAGACTCTTCATAGTGAGATGAGGTCAAGTCCAGGAACTGCACTTAGACAATGGGACAAACTTCATCAGAGCAGAGCGTGAGCTGAGAACAGCCATTGAGTAGTGGAATCAGTCATCAATCAATAATGCATTTCTTCAGAAAGGAATAACATAGACCTTTAACCTCCTAGCTGGCTCACATCATGGAGGACCTTGGGAGATCTTAATCTGGTCTGTGAGGAAAGTGCTAAACTCTACTTTGAATGTGCAAAATCTGGATGAAGAGGGCCTTCACACGGTTCTTTGTGAGGTGGAGTCCATCATCAACAGCAGGCCAATTAACAAAGCATCTACAGATCCAAACGACCTGGAGGCATTGACACCAAACCACCTGTTACTGTTGAAAACCTCACTATCTACCACCAGAAGATCTGTCTACTACAAGAGGCTGAAGCTGGATGAGAAGCGACTGCTGAACATTGTGACATTCTGACCCCAGCTTGACTTTTATTTTGACTGACAGACTTGCCACAGAATGATGGCTAAAATCCTTTTGACTGAGCCTGAATGTTGGCTTTACTGACTTTTTGACTCCGGAAGAAAGAAGACATAAGACAATATATATATTATGGACTTTGAATATTAAGCTGTTAATTGTTTCATGTCTCCTATAAGTATGAATATGGGTAAGTACTATGTGTAATAACCTAATAATTAAGGGCTGGAATGTAGGACCCATGAATGAATTTAGAGGTATTTTGTAGGTGCATGACGGTTTAAATTTAAATATTGATGTTTATTATTGTTTATGATATTATTTAGGCTTTTTTGTAATCATGTTGACGAGGGAGAGAGAGAGGGTGAGCGAGATCGCCACATTTTTTGTTGACCGCTATTTTCTCTGATCACTGTGTTCACTTTGATTATGAGTTTATGCACAGTATCATGAGTGGATTATTCTTTTTCATTAATAAAAAGTTAAACTTATTTTTTCGTTTCTTAGTGCTTTTTTTACGTTAAGTGCATCTGACAAAGGAAAAGCCCGGCCTCAGCCTCTCAGCCACTCTTTGTTTTGTGAAGTGGCTATAGAGACCTTGCAAGAGACCTTGTTCTCTAGAATCTTGAGATAGCGGACCCTAACCCTACCCCTAACCCTAATGAGGTGTATTTTATTAGAGCCCGAGCCGTACCGGGGAGAAGGGCTCTATTGTTATTGTAGCGTTTCTTTTTAGAGCCCGAGCCCTACCGGGGAAGGGCTGCCAGCTGCCAATACTCATGTCCATCAGACACTGACCTGGTCACTGGCTCATCCTCTGTTTTTCAAAATAAAAGCACTGAACTCTTTCAAAATAAAAGCTTTCTATTTTTTCCAAAAATACCTTGAAAATAGATTAATTGTCTACAAATCAAAGTCTTGTGACTCATTTAAAATTTTAGGTGAATTCTGTAGCTCTAACTTTGATCAACCCGTCCAATTTCAAACAGTTGTGGGTTTGATCCATTTCTCCATTGACTTACATGTACATATCTCTGTAAGCCTGCATTTAAGTCTGATCACCACACAGCTGCCCATACTCATGTCCATCAAACTTTGACCTGGTCACTGGCACATCCTCTGTTTTTCAAAATAAAAGCACCGAATTGTTTCAAAATAAAAGCTCTTTTTTTCATAAATTGACCCAAAATACCTTAAAATGGATTAATTTTCTACACTTTAAAGCAATGGACACCTACGCGGATGGGCCAGAGTGCGAGGGCTTGTCCAACGCTGCTTGCAGCTTTAATTTTTTTTTAGAGTTTTTAAAGTTTTTTTCTTCTCCAAGTCTGTCAAAATTGCATATAATCATTTTTGCCTGGCTTAATTTTAGACAGTGCAAGTAAACCAAACCTTTTTCATATATAATTTGTTTAATCAAAATATGTACATTTACTTTATGTCTTGCATTAACATGCACTTTATGTCTTGCATTAACATGTCTTGCATTAACATGCAACTTTATATAACTACTATATAACTATTCAGGTACACATTTTATATTAGTACTAGGTTGAAATGAGGTGTTAGGTAGACTTCAACCTGCTAATTGTACAGTAAACAAATATATATGTTTTTTCACAGGATGAGATAGCCAAAGAAAAAGATGTAGAAAAGAGGGAGGGAGGCCTGCCACTCCCCCATTGGTTCTGCCAGCCATATGTGAGACCAGCGTAAGTCCCTACTCTTTTTTTTTTTCTGGAATATATTTACTAACTTAGACAGTTTCTCATACAATAGTGTAGGAAAAGTCAACTCCAAATCCAAATAAAACTCCAAATAATCAACAGTCTTGGATAATTAAGTCTAATGGAGAGATACAGGAAAAATAAAGCACTTATTAACAGATGGCATTTCTTTTCTCCAAAGAGGAAAATAATTTTTTGATCTATTTGAAAACTGAGCTGTGTTAGGAAACCAGAAAAATTCTAAACACCAGTTAAAAGGGAAACTTTATCACAGTTAAGGTTACTGACGTGCCTTACAGGCCAAAGGATCCAGTTGCCAACAGTAACAGTAAGGGTTCAGATGTGAAGACAGTGTGTCAGAAGAGGACACTGGAGGATTTAGAGGGAGCAGCTGACACACTATCCAAAAACAAGCAGAAGAAGAGATCCCGAAACCCCAACAAGAACTTCTCTCTTGAGCAGAAACGTGAGTCCAACCCACTTTCAGCTCAAACATCTGACTTCTTAGTGTAAATGATTTAACAGAGTACTACAAAAATATGACAGTAACCCTCTCCTTTCTTGCTTCAGCCAAGTACATCAAATGTGAACACTGTGGGAACCCAAAGGTAACTGCAGATTATTTAAAGGTGGCATAGGAGCTAAAATAAAA
Organism: Ctenochaetus hawaiiensis; assembly: GCA_029783645.1. Taxonomy (NCBI): domain Eukaryota; kingdom Metazoa; phylum Chordata; class Actinopteri; order Acanthuriformes; family Acanthuridae; genus Ctenochaetus; species Ctenochaetus hawaiiensis. Next base: position 26,448,129 of record JAPZDY010000025.1, read on the forward strand.
TTGAATGGTGATGTACATACATGCAACAGTTAATGAAAATAATAGCTGTAATGATTAACAGTGTTATAATAAAGTTTATCAAATAGCACTGTAGATAACTCAAATGATTTCCTTTGGAGACTCTGTATTTTGTGATAGACATCTTTGCACAAAATGCTCTTGTGTGTTGACCCTTTGGTTTGTAAAAGTTAACCAAAAAAGTCTGCAATTAATGTCCAGTAGATTTGTTTAAAGCCAACCCTTTTCTTGATATTGATTTATTTTATCCTATAGGGAAGTAAATGCGTCTTCAACCTATGTCGTGGCTGCTGTAAGAAGAAAGCATTCAAAGAGGTGGCAGACTGTGCAAGTCAGTACCCCCACCCATTGCACACAAAGACATGCAAAGACACACAAACAGACACAGAAGCACTCTAATGCTGATAATATTGTTAGCAAACTGCACAAGTGAGTGCTGTGCAAACCATGGTTTCCCATAAATGATATTGACTGTGACAGCCTGCCAAATCCAGTTTACAGCACCATAGTCTCATGATGAGACTATGAAATATTTTTCTACACCTCTCATTACACTGAAAGATGTAAATCATTGGGCTCTCATTTCGTGGCGCAGCGCAGGGTGGCGCACCCTGTGCAGTGGAAATTTCATCCGACGCACCACCGTGCGCAGCCAATTTGACAATTTGGTAGACCGGGATGCGCCAAGATGGGCATGGCGGCGCACCAGGGGGAGGTGTCCACACATTGACAATTTCGTGACAAAACACTGTGCGGAAGGTGCGCTGAAAGCTCGCCAGCTCCGACCTGGTCTATTCTCGGCGCGCCCGGCATAGTGGTAATTTGGCTGACAGGTGCGCAGTGCACAATCACAGCAACCACTATTTAATGTAACCGTCTGAACCAGCATATACATTTGTATCTATATTAATTGTCCCGTCA
>JAPZDY010000025.1:26566954-26581917 GCA_029783645.1 Ctenochaetus hawaiiensis
AATCAGTTTTATCGATTAATTCGAATTTGTACTTAATGTCAATTTGTTTTAATGAAAATCGATTTTCTCATTAACAACCGCCACCAACGCCTGCCTGCTGGGCTCCCGTAGTTCAGAGAGCGCGGAGTGCGTGCCCCCTTCCCCCCCGCGCTTCATACACAAACAACATAGCAGCGAGTGGTGCAGATCTCACTCCGAAGAAAGGAAACGTGTCTTCAGTTATTTGGAATTGGTTCGGGTTTGTGGCTTCAGACACAGAACAAACAGCACCTCGCTGCAAAGTCTGTTCAAAGGCTGTTTTATTTTTTAAATTTTAAATAATTTTTTAAATTTTAGGTAGAGGGTGAAAAAAATCGATTTAAATCGTGAATCGGGATTTTTTGTGAAAAAATCTGGGATTTTTTTTTTAGGCCATATCGCCCAGCCCTAGTACTTTGTTGAAAACAAATGCAAGTAGTAATATAAAAGTAGCCAACAAAATATTTTAAAACAGAGAACTCCTTCTGCAGTAGGCATTGCTGATAGTGGTGTATCTGTTTGCTTTTATTCATTTATCTTGCCAGTCATTTTTGTACTTATTCATGTAGAGACTTTTGGTCTCTGAAACAATGTCCCTCTTGTGGTAACAACAAAGTCTGGTAGCTCTCAATGATGCCTCTATTTTCGTCGTATTTTTACCTTATTTTTGCTATTTTTTTGCTACTGGCTTATTTTTTCAACTACTGATGGATATTTCTGTGGGGAGAAGAGAGAGGAGCTTCTTGCATTTAAATGGAGAAAATCTGGAGGATCCCACCCTATTTTAGCTGAGATGAAGAAGCCTTTCCATGGATGCTGTGCTGGTGGACAGGTGAATGAGATGGAGATATAAGCCCTTTCTGCCATCAGTCATCATGGGGAATGGCAACTCTATGCCCAACAAAAGTGATGAGTTGGAGATATTGGTGAAGACCTGGGAGGTATGCTGTGAGTGCAGCCTATGCTTTACTGAAACCTGGTTGAATCAAAACATCTCAGACTCCATTATGAATCTACCTGGGTTTATTCTGATATGTTCAGACAGAGATGCTAAAGCTAGTGACAAGAGAAATGGTTGGGGACTGGCTCTATTCGTGAATCAGAGATGGTGAAATCCTGCTCATACTACTGTTAAAGAGAAGATGTGTTGTCTAGACACTGAACTAAGAAGCCATCAAGTCTGAAGTCATGTGCAAATATTCAATTGCTGTGTCCAATCCCCCCCCCGGATTACAACTTTGTATATATCTGTAAATGGTCACAATTGAGAAACAACAATGTCAGAAACTGCATTCCCTCTCACATAAACTTGCAGCAACGTCAACCCTCTTAGTGTTGATTAGACACCCCCAAGCTGGGCTGTGAGGTCTGTGTTTTTTACTGCTATGAAATGAGTTGTAGTTGTCACAAAGTCTTTCTTGTCTCAGCTATGGTTAGCTTGATTTGCATCGTACCATAACATAAGTCACATTCTCTGTGCACAATAGCATGGTTTTCAGTCCTGTGTTTAATTGTCTCAATTGTCTTAACTCACAGTCTGAAACTTCAGCTACAACACTATGGGTGATGTAGAGGGAAACTGTATGACAAGTCTAATGTTTGATTTGCTTTTGTAATGTATTGATTTATTTATTTTTTTTCAGTGGCAGCAGAGACTTTGTGTGGTATCCCCTACAGCAAAATGTTGCTGGCAGAAACACTGTTAAACAAGCAAACACAATGATGGGCAGACATAAGGTTATTTGTAGATTTGTTTTAGAAGGATCAGAATAAGCCTCTTGGGAGTTCTCAGTCAACCCTTGTGAACACTTAGGTGGTATCAAAATGTCCATGCGGTATTAGCTGTCCTGGGACAGATTTTAATAAAAGTTTTTAAAAGTATTTGCAAGCTTTGCATTAAGGATAAACTTAGTGCCAGAACTGCAGGGCTGTCGCATGCATATGCATGAGCAATAGGTACTGAACTATTCTTTTTGATTGGTGAAACAATTAGAATAATACAAGATGAAATTCAATCATGTTGAAAACTGCAGACTTCATATTCCAATTTTAGCACATGGGCCCTCTGTTCCCCACAGGCTGGGCAGTTTGATGAGTCTCTTATACACCTTGAAGCCCTGCAGGAGCTCAACAAAGAAGACTACAAGATCACCATGAATAAGGCTGTTGTGGACTTTTACAAAAGTGGTCAAACCACTACAGGGACTCTGAAACAGACCTTAATGGCAATGAAGAACCAGGTATTTGCTCTTGGTTGTATTATTCTCATCGTTTTAGTTCATGTTAAATGCATTTTCAGTAAAGGTCTAAATATAAAAGTCAAAAAAGAGGGTTGCATTCATAGTCAAAATGACTGAAAGATTATTTTTTATGACATTTTGATAAGCAGAAAACAAAAAACGTTTTCGGTCATCTGGCTTTCATCAATGTGTTGACATTCAGATTCTCATTCACTTCTTAAGTGGAGTCAGCTACCTGATGAGAGAGATCAGCAGTTACCCACAGTATCCAAGTAGAACTGAAATCACATAGATTATGCTGCACATTTTTTTTCTTTGTGTTCTCTATATACTCCCATATATTCATTTACATTTCTTTTTCAGTCAGAGTTACAAATTTAAGCAAACCCATTTGCAATAAAATAAACATTTCTATTAAGGTCAATATTTGCAATTTAGTAAACACATCTGCATTGAAATAAACCATACACAAATATAACCTTGATCACCCCTGTGTAATCAGATGTATCACCATTCATAAATCAGATCTGACCAAAAGTTAGCTATTATCTGGCTCCTCTGTTATAACTTTCATGTCTGTGTATCACTTGAAATGTTTTAACAATCTGTTGGAGATTTTTTTTTTTTTTTTTATTGATTGTATTTAATATTGTGTTTGAAAAAAGATCAACATTGTTCCACAATATTGTGCTTATTGGGCAATTGTGACACATTAATAATATAAAATAATATAAATGTTCTCCAGTGTATGTTGTTTCAGTAGCTAAAACCGTAAGACTAAAAGATTCACAGAACTCTAAAATAGTGCAACAAATCAAGGAAGCTAAAACTAAAATTGAGACCATTGAAAGGGGATCAGATATTTTTCTTCTTTCATGCCAGTGCGGTAAAGGGTTCTGAAACAGTGAATCTACTAACATTCTTGTTGTAAGTGTAACTTTTCAATGTCACCACCTTGACGTTTCAGCCAAACTTTTAAGCTTCAATACACTTCAGATCCTCAACCTTGTGGCCATGGTCGACAAAATGGTGTGCCACCGGGGAGGTCATATCTTCTCTCTTAATGCTACTTCTGTGTTTATTAGTCTGAATTTTCAATTTTTGTGATGTGTGTTGGGCTGAAGCTATCGATTACTTTCGTAATTGAGTAAATTAGCGATTATTTTTTCCATTACTCAGGTAAGCGTGCATATATGTTTCACATCACTGAGCCCCAGCAGTGCCCACATGGGGGTCTGCCAGCCAGTTTTGCAACAAACAGCATTCAACAGCACTCGAATCATGTAAAAACATAGTCATGCTGCACATCAAATCGAACAGGACAAACTCAGCTACAAGCTTATGTAAACCATTTTACATAAGCTAAAGACAACTCCAACACCAAGCAAATTAATAACCACTTAAAAGAAACTCACTAGAATGTTAACTTAACATCTTGTTAATGTGCGCATGGTTGAACCTTAGCTCTGAGCGTAGCCAAAAAACATCCTATGAAAACATTGTATTTGACTGTCCTCTTGATCATGACGCCAAAAAAACAAACAAAAAAAACACGCTACAAAGCACTGCTGAGCATCCGTAAACCTGTGAATACACAGCCAAAACAGAGCAGACAAAAAATTAATTAATTTATGTTGAGGCAAATTTGTTTCTTGCCTTTGCTGTTATGTCACAAAAAGCAGTTTTGCATAATGACGCCAATTAAACATTCTTTAACCATAGTTTTGCTGCCTCAATAGCTGGCTATTATGTTGCATAGGCTAATTAGATTGAAAAAGCAGGTCTGGCTATTAGTAACCTCAGTGTGCTAGTACGCACTTGAACATCCAAGACAGCATACAGACGGTAGAGAGACCTGTATATTCAATATCCCTGCAATGTATCTGTAGCTTTTCTTAATACATTCATGATCTGTAACTGCACAGTGTGAAATGAGAATCTGTGCTAAAACATGGTGCATTGTAAAGTTCCCATGGATTAAACAAAGCTTTGAGGCAAAAAAAATTAAAATCTGGGGGGAGACTGTGAGTGACTGCTGATCTCTCTCACCTGGTAGCTGACTCTACTTAAGCAGTGAATGAAAACCTGAATGACAACACACTAATGAAGGCCATATGGCCGAAAACATTCTTCTTTTTTTATTCTATTTTTCTGCCAATCAAAATGTAATTTAAAAAGAAAATCTTTTCAATCTATTAACTCTGAGTGTGACACTCTTTCTTGACTTTTATATTTAGACTATTTGAACACCGCACCAGACGACTAGTTTGCAGTGGTGCTATTTCAGTTAAAACCAGTAAAAATTTTACACACACAGCACTTTGCGTAATTATGATGTCTTGTTTTTCATCACACAAAACTTTATTTTTCAGATTCACACATCAGTAGAGGATGTTGATGGGCTGGATGATGTGGAAAATAGCTTGCTGTACTATAATCAAGCCATTATTCACTATCATATGCGACAGTTTTCTGAAGCAATCTCTATCGGAGAGAAGCTCTACCAGTTTCTGGAGCCATTTGGTAAGTTATAATGCTTTACATTAGGTTTTAGTAATATCAACTGTTCTGCTTATATCATAATAAATATAATAAATTAGTTTTTATTCTCGATGGACATTTAAATGCACAATACAAAGTGAACATATGTGAGATGTGTTGCTTTTTAATAAAAACATGTCTTGTGCTTGTAAGTCTATCTGTTCTGTTTCTGGGGCATGGCTCAGACAAAAGTAACATTTTGTGAGATAACTGAACAGTGATAGCACGTGACAGACATTTGTCATCACATTTGACTCTTCATAAATAAATGATCAGTCTGTTAATTGGCCACAAAATGTACGGATTAATTAGTGATGCAAACATACGAGTGTATGTATGTATGTGTGTTTGTGAGTGTGTGTGTGTGTGTGTTTGTGTGTGTGTGTGTGTGTTCGTGGGTGTGTGTGCGTGTATATATACACACGTATACATATATATGAAGGGCTTGAGATTAACACCTGCCAAGTGGCAGTGGCATGTAACACAGTAACTTCTACTAGCCACAATGGCAGGTTTTTTTCCTTAAGCCACAAGCTTTTTCATTTCTGTCTCTTCCACCAAAAATTTGAGGAGGCCAAACAACAGCTGCTATTGCCAAAAGAAAATATTTGTATTGATGATAAACCTCTTCTAGCTTCTGTTTATCTTTATTTTGTGAAAATTATATAGGTTGTCATGAAAGATTTTCTTTTGTTTGTTTTATTTCAAAATATTGGGATATGTACAAGATGTTACTGTATGCAGTTATTGTTCGCTGTCTCCTCTCAAGGGAGAATTATGATAAAAACATCTCAGGATAATATGGGTGTTTGTGGCCCTTGCATTAGATATTACAAATATCTGTTTTTGTAAAGATGTATGAATGGATTTAGTTGATTGCCAAGGCGTCCTTTGTCTGCTTTTGTTGCTGATAGTAGTCCTGCAGACAGGCCATCCAATTGCACTTAAGGAAAACCGTGTGTGAGGGCCAGTGCTCACCAAGTCCTTTCAGAGTATAAAAGCCCTATGATTTAATTATAGAAGCACTACAGAGGCAGACTTAGCAGATTTTTTTCCTTTATCAAAAATCCTGAATAAAAATGAAAGTTAGGGTTAGGGTTATATGATGATATATATAATATATATGACATGATATATAATATAATGTCATCCATTTCAGATGTGATGTCCTTGTCTCACTCTTGAGTTCAGCATAACATCTTTATGTAATTTGACCTAGAAGAGAAGTTTGCTCAGGCTGTATGCTTTCTGCTGGTGGATCTGTACCTGCTTACCTTCCAGCCAGAGAAGGCCCTCCATCTGCTAGCCATGCTGGACAAACTGTCTTTGCAAGGAAGCAACAAGAACGGCAAAGGAGAGGTAACCTGCCACACAACATAGTCATTAAAAGAAAATCATAGTGTTATACAACTTGGTGGTATTTTAAAATGGTTGCTGGTGATTTTTTTACTGAACTTTTTTGTAGAATTCACTGATACATCACTACAAAGCCTAATAGAAAGATAGAAAGAGAAAAAAAGTGGTTGTTTGTCGCGCAGAATGTGTAGACACATTTTAATTTTACATATATCTAGCCTGCTTGTTTAAGATATAGAGATAGATGTTTGCCTCTGAGATTTCTTCCTCTAACCTAGTTTACTGAAAGTGAGGTGGATGCTTACTTTTTAAAAGCTTAAAAGCAATTAGTCTTTCAAGCAGGTATCAAATTAGTTATGTAGTTGTGTCTGAGGCTACTATCTGAATGTGTTTTCTATTAAGAAATTAGTCTTATCAAGTTGCTTTAAAAGCAAAGAGTACACTGTTTAAATGCTGTGCTTGATTCCAGAACAACAGTTCAAACAAAGATGGAGCAAATCAGAAAGCAGAGTTCTCCGCCATGATTGAGGCAGCCAAGTCAAAGATGCATCAGGCAAGAGCTCAAAGATTTTCATATCCACCTGAAATGGCATTTCAAGAGTATCTTACTTCCGTATCCTGATGTATTTCCAGAACAAACAGGATATGTGGGTGTGACAAAACCTCTGATACTGTCATGATACTGTTGGTTGAAATTGCTGTGGGTAAGATGACAAAAGTCACGTTGTCACCCAAAACTAAATGTGATGGAACTTTGATACAAAAATAATAAGAACAAATTTTTTTGTAATTTCTTTGGCTAACATTGCTTACAGAGTGTACAACATGACTAGCGATTTATAATCTAAAAGAAATTAAAAAGACATTTTGCATTTCAAGTGGACTTAAACATTCACTGCTTCTCGGTTTCAGTCTGCATCCTGTTGACACAGATTGTTTTCTTTACAGTACAAAGTGAGAGCCTACATTCAAATGAAATCCTCCAAAGCCTGTAAAAGGGAGATCAAATCAGTCATGAACACAGCAGGGAATGTAAGTCTGAGTCTGTGCTTTTGCATCATTTAATTCAGATTGTGTGTATGTGTGTGTGTGTCGGGGGGGTAATATAGAGAATGGGTGCTGACATCATGCTGCGTTGCATTCTGGACTGTTGTCGCCATTTTTGTGGTCATGCTTTGTTTACGTTCATGGTTTAACCGCAGACCTGAACAGACGCACTCATCAATGGACCACACAAAACAGAATAACAAAATTCCTTATCCCAAGAAACTGAATAAGGAAATAAGGGAGCGCTACATCCAAGAAATTGAAGGGCTTGATGGGATCGATCCATATGAGCAAAAGGAGCAGACGGAAGATCTGGACCAACTACAGCAGGTCTCACTATCAGACATGTTTGTGTACCTGGTTAGTGGAGTGAGCGCATATACACATGCAGTCTTTTTTTTTTCTTTTTATCCTCATCAAAACTTGAAAATTACCTCAATTTTTACTTGAAAGTTTCATTATTTGTCTTCTTTTATTGAGCTCACTGCTGCAGCAAGTGAGCTTTTGCAAGTGATTCTTCACTACATTTGCTCAGATTAAACTTTTATTTTGTTATTGCATTATTTATTTGTTATTGCATTTACATTTATTATAATTGTTACATTATATTTTATTGTAGCATTTCAAATTACACTATATGCCGTACTTAACATAGCTTTATTATTTTGCTGTAATAATGTTATTATACTGTATTATAATATATATATGTTTATTGGAAAACTTTACAACATTACTGTAACACAAACAAAGAGATTGTGGACTGCAGTAATTTTCTTTGTCATCACTTATTTTAGTGACACATGGACTACAACAAAATTAAACAAGGCCAATAATGTGGCTTACAACAAGAAAATTAGAGACATCCTCTACCTCTCAGAGACATGACTCTCTCCTCTTTGCGTACAAGTTGGAAAGTCAAAAAAAGCATACACTGCCATTATCAATCTTTTCTCCACACCAATCATGAGGGTGGAGAAATGAAAAGATGGAAAAAGTAAAGCAACTCTCTCCAAAACTTTCTGTTTTCGTCATGCTCTACTCAACAGAAACAGTCTGACCACTTTGCCCACAATGTGTTGCGTTGTTTTCATTGGGTGACGTCCAGCACTCATTCTCTATATAGAATATGCAAGTGATGCCATTATGTTAATAAATCATCATGGTCTCACTAGCATAATGCTATTGTTGCACATTACACTGTATCTGTCAGGTTGTGCAGCCAAATGCAAGGAATGTAAACTGATTGGTTCATGTACACCAGCCTCAACAATACTTACCCAAAAGAATTCTGGAAATGACAAGAGGCCAGCATAATCACAATGATGACTATACTTTTGAGACAAATAAGATGGGAAAAAAGGGAATTTCCACAGTTTTGTAACTACTTTAATGAAATCTGTAAAAATATTGGTTCTTTGCTTGTGGTTTGCAGCTTTCCTAAATACTAACATGTCGGCTGTGCAATCTCCCATGGCTTCTTTATTACTAATTTTCCTCAGACCAAGGAGCTATTTTGATTGCCACAGTACTTTGTTTAAGGTATGATATGCAGAATTTTCTCAAAAAACAATTCATAGACTCATATAAAATGATCTCTCTGTTATCTTAGCAAAAGATGCGATAAGGGCGGACATGACAGCAAGAAGCGTAGATAGAGTAAGGTGAAACGCAGAGTGGACCAAGTAAGTTTTAAAACCAGAGTGAATCTGGAGTTGGCCTGTTTTCTGTTGGACAGATAAGTTCTGGCAATTAGCCTAATTGGCCTGCTAACGTATCCGCATTTCTCTAGCAACAAATGTAATGTTCCTACTTCACTTACAGTGTACCACACTCACACAATAAGTTCTATTTTCAAACAATGCTACTGATTTTCTGTTTAGACAAAATAAGATCTTTAGTACTGACTAGCTTTGATTCATTTTCTGTCCAACACACAAGCCACTCTGGTTAACACAAGCTACTGTGTCTAGGCTGAAAGTTGATTGTTGGAGACTAAATTTACACTCCTCTGTAGTCCCTCGATAGGATGCTGCAGGTGGGTGTACGTGTCAAGGCCAGGAGGGTTGTAGTTCTGCTGTTGCTGGGCTGAGGGGGAGAGGCCAATTTTGAATTGTGTGCATACAAACTTTGACTGGATAATGCTGCATGTTCTGCCTTTAATTCCTCTTGGAAAAAATGTTGGAGTCTCAACGTTAGTATTGACATGCTCCTTATTCTAGAATTTTTTCTTGCCTCAGCCAGTTATGAACTACTTTTGGCTTGAGCAGGTTCACAAATACAGACCCAGATGTATCTGTGCCCTCATACTGCCCAGTGTGTGGCTCTTTTTCACATCCACAGGCTTTTGGTGATCCAGTAGTATTGTACAGCTAATTGCCAGTTTCAGCCTCAACCCTGTCTGTTCACAGCAGTCATCTGTTGGTTTGTCACTTGTTGGTATGTTCAGGTTCATCTCTTCTGGTTGCTTTGGTTGTGTCTCTAAACCTGTGTTTCCTGTCATCATTTCTGTCCCATCCATCAGTCCGCACCTTCACTTTTTCTCAAGAGTAATTTCGAGTACCTGAGAGGAAACTATCGGAAAGCAGTTAAGCTGTTGAATAGCTCCAACATTGCAGAGCATCCTGGACCCATCAAGACAGGTGACAACTCTTGTACCTCTCTGGTTTGATGGCTTGATTAGATTGGTATCAAAAAGTATACAGCTGGTTTTATGTTAGACTTAACCTGGTTTGGACTGTCAATTTAGTATTGGCTAAATAGTGCTTTCAGACATTGTCTTCATTGGAAATGTGACTGACTTAACTGTAGGAGTCACTTTTGATCATTTTTGTATGTGCTAGTTGTCATGAATTTTTTACATGCCCTTACCTTTCTCATTCAGGTGAATGTGTTCGATGTATGTTCTGGAACAACTTGGGCTGCATTCACTTTGCAATGGGGAAACATAATCTAGGCATTTTCTACTTCAAGAAGGCGCTGCAAGAGAATGACCACACCTGTGCACAGCTGGGAGATGGCAACAATGGACAATGTAAGTAACAGTAAGCATCGTCTCTTGACTGAATTTGCTAAGCTTTCAGAGTGTGACCCATCATTTTTTTTCTCTTGCAAAGGGTATTTAACTTGCTCCTTCACTAGGGAGACTCACAACAACTCTATTTGTCTTGGATTAACAAAGATCATTGTATTTAACACTTGTCTAAAGTCTCATATTACCATGCTGATGGTTGTGGATATATATTTGTTCATGTATTTAGTAATCCATCTTGCAGAAAAATTTACTTTGTGACATTGTAATAGAATCAGCGGTACAATGTGAAAATGTTTCTGTACACACTGTCAGCATTTTCAGTGTAACTACTTTCTAACAAAGCTATATTCCCATGAAAAATATTGATGTGAGGTATGCTGATTATTCACAGTAACAGTGAATAGATTCTAAATCATCATTTAAAGCTGAGCATCATAAACTGAAGTCCATTCATCTCTATTATATTAGGTAGTGGGTAGACAATCTTAGAGACAGATATACCAGCATTTAAAGCCATCTGCATTACAGGGTTTATAGAAAATGTGTTTTTTTTTACATGTTTGTTAACTGGGGCTTAAAGGCTACAGGGGCCATGTTTGAAACCAAGGGATAGGTTCTTAGATAGAGCCACCCGTGTGACACAAAGACATCAACTGCACTTGTTCTCCTCCTGGTGTTTTTGATTAATGACTGAACTATATTATCATTTTTTCAGGTATTTGTAACCTTGTTGAGAAGTTGGAATCATTCAAGTGCATTCAAATGCACACCTTCATTGTCTAATTGTGTAAAGTGTATGCATCTGTTTTGAACTAAGTGATTTTGGAAAACAGATTGTGAAAAAGTGTTTCTAATTGTAACACATCCTGTTTTCTGTTTTTTATACCAGCTAAGAAATTTACTGGTATCCCCATGTGTGCTCTGCTGGCCAACAAGCAATACGAGCTGCTGTATAACTGTGGTATTCAGCTGCTGCACATTGGCAGACCTCTTGCAGCGTTTGAGTGCCTGATGGAGGCGGTACAAGTTTACCATTCCAATCCTCGACTGTGGCTACGGCTTGCAGAGTGCTGCATCTGTGCTAACAAAGGGGTATGACTGATTAAAAAACCTTGTTAATATTGCATAGCTTTGTTTCAAAATTGAGTAATTTTGTCTCATTTGATTTTTTCTGTAATATGTTAAAGGTTGTTTGTTGCCATTTTGCATTTTCATTAAATAACTAGTTTGCCAGTGTTCTTTTCCTTAGTTGTTGAAGATGATCACCTTACACTTATTAAAATGATTTTTTTTTTAAATGGAATATTATCCAATAATGGTAATGGTTTTGCTTCAGCAATATCATATTTACAAATAAAGACATATTTATGATTCCAGGGGTTGGAGCAGGAGAGCAGAGGTTTACCTTGTAAAAAAGGCATAGTTCAGTCTATTGTTGGGCAAGGCTACCATCGCAAGATCATCCTGGCGTCCCAGTCTACTCAGAGTACCATCTACAGGTTAGTGTCAACTCCAGCAAGTTCATCCTCTAGCCCAATGACATAAGATAAATTACTGTTTAGAGATTTTACTGTCTAGCAGAGGACAGCAGCTGCATGTTTCTCGTTGAAATGGAAACCGCTGTAAAGATATAATTTAAATTTTCTACTTATGAAAATTGTTCAGCATTGGCTCTATTGCTTAAAAATATATAGGTACAGTAATTGTTAAAGGCTAAATGAATAGAAAAGACTGATATGCCCTGTATGTTTCTTTAAAAATATGGTATTTCCTGGCACCAAAATAGGGTTGTGGTGGCAGGTGCCAATTTCTTGATTTTTTTTTTTATTTATTTATTGATTCTCGTCAGTAACATAAATTTTTACTTTTTACTGCCTCGAATGATCGTATATCTGCACTGTTTCACCTCTCCACATTACTGTCCTCTCTGTGACAGTAATTTGGACAGATGATAAATTGGCTTTGTGACAATAAATTGTTAACTGATCTTGTGAGCCTTACCCGCCAAACTAAAGACAATTGCATTGATCATATGTAGCATTAATTTATGGAACCCCTTTAAAAATTGCAAAAGAAACATTATTCACCAGCTTAAATACCAGAGGACACCATGGGTTTGGAACTATTTTCATGACTACTGGAGCATACCTATGAAGCACACACACACCATTAACATGGCTTATTTGGAAGGTTGTGTAACCACTGCAGTACACTGAAGCACAGCGTTAGGTTAAAATACTTAGTCATTTACCACCATAGATGTCCTGCCGCTGCCTATTCCTAGCCTTAGGTAGGCATTACCTGTTGCCACCAAGTAAGTTTTAAGCTATGTCCACACCAAAAGTAAATATAATTTGTGATGCAATGAAATTACATAGACAATGGCTTAAAGCAAAATCGTGTTAAGCACTGTGCCTCACGTTACAAGCAATGGGTGCTGCAAAACGGCCCACAATGGATGTGATTTTCTTGTGTTGTCCCGTCTTTGTGGAAGCTGAAAATATTCAACTTCAACGACATACTGGCCTCATGACAGCCAGTCAGCATTGACTGCCTGATGACTTGAGAAAAAACACATCCATCATGAAAAGGCAGTGAAACTCTCCCAGCTGTGCGCACCTCTGCAGAATGTTGTGCACTCAGATAGGATGGCGTTCAGCCCACCAGCGTCTCTAGAACTTCCACAACAGATACAAGGCAGTGATGACAGTGACATTAACCACGGCTCATGGAAAAAGGTGGACTGAAAAGGTGAACTGAAAAGGTGCACTAAAATGGCGACAACAAGCGTAGTTTGGTTTCTAGGAGACAAGCCCCTCCTTCCCCTCCTGTTGCTTCTGGGCCAGTAGGTCAAAAAAATTTTTGACCATGTGATGCTAATTGCATGATAATTGTGCGATCAAATGGAATGAATAGATTTTTAAATATTTCTTAATAAAAAATGTTTTGATCATGCAATAATAATTGAATGATAATGGTGCCATCATGCAATGCATATTTACTTTTCCTGTTTGGTGTGTATGTAGCTTAACATATACTGATAAACTTTTACCTTTTTAGCTGTTCAGAAAAACAAAAGGATTTGTTTCTGCCTTTTCATCTTTACCTCAGTAGTTAAACAGACTGAAGAAAATTCACTGTGTTGCTATTAGACAGTCTGTGGAAGCTATTTTAACCAGATTATGCAAACTGCAAGAATATTCTATTACTTCACTTGGAGAAAAAAGTCCCACAGTGCCGTGCCACGTGTCAGGCAATATGCTCTGGCAGCTCTTCACCTGCACCAGTCTTCGGACTGGAAGTAAATTTCTTCTTGAAAATTCCTCTGCTTGTTTTTCTGCCTCTATTCTGAGACGCAGACATAGTCAGATGCCCAAACAACACAGTGATGGACTACTTCATTCAGTATATGCTACAATAAACTGTGAGAAAGTTATGGAATGATTATATAGACTTATTTATTTTTCTGACTTGACCATTTTAAGCAGTTGCAGCCTGGAGTTGGTGGTGGTGGCTGACTCCAGAATTAATGTGCAGAAAAAACCCTGATAATATTTTGTATTACCTTGACATACCAAACCAAACCGACATCAAAGACCTAGCAGCGTCAAGTGCCAGCTGTTTTGCTGGCATTTGATGCTGCAGGTGACTGGAGGCGATGCAATGTTGCTTCATGTTGCATCGCCTCCATTTACCTGTGTTTTGGCCCAAAAGTTGCAACTGAACACACCGCAAAGACTATGGCTGATTTTCAGCTAACTGGAGATAATTCTACAGCAGGTGAAGGTAGACTGCATTTGTTGCTTACAATGAAAACTGAAGAACTAGGAATGTAGATGCACAAACTGTGAAGAAAGAGCTGCATTTGCTAACCATTTTCACTCCACTCTTACCCACCAACAAGACAGTACCCATATATTAATTTCTTTAAATCCAGAAAATATCTGATTAATAGTTGCAAATAACAAATGCCATTGTTGTCTTGGTCTTTTGGTTTTGGAATAGGAAAGGAAGACAGGGAGAAGAAAATATAGACAGAAACCACACTTGAATGAAATCATGGTTACTACTGTTCAATTTCAGATGGACTCTGCAGAACCTTTGTTAACAATTGGACCCAAATAAAACTCCTGATTTTAAAAACTTTGCCCTGCTCTTTCCTGTTTGACTCCCCATTGACGGAACTTATCAATGCAGTCATAAAGAGCCAAAACACAAACTACCGGTACTGGATTCAATCACTGATGAGCTCTGTCACTATTTCATTGGGCTGAAGAGGCCAAAAAACCACAGACAAGGGCCACCTAGAGCTAACAATGCAGACAACACTGGTAAAAGTAGGCTAATAGATGCTCAACAGCAGCCTGGTCGTAGACTGACAGCTGACTGGGCTGGGTGTGTGAAGGTCTTTTCACATTATGTTTGTCATCATGTTTCCATTGATGCAAATGACATTTTTCCACAGTGAAATTTGTAGTTCCAAGACTTCATTGGTTGTGTGATGGTTTTTCTCTGCAACATTTTTATCAACCAAAATATTTTAGTCCTCGTCATTATTTCATAACTCTGCCCAGTCAAACTGTGTTGTATCCACTATAACTCTGACTAGCTGATATGTAATTAGTAGTTAATCCTGCTTATGACAATTTAATGCTGTTGTGAACCAATATCAGAACCAGCCATGCGTGCTTGTGTTTTTCTGTTTGGACAGTGAGGGCCAGTCAGCAGCT
>JAPZDY010000025.1:26586735-26600409 GCA_029783645.1 Ctenochaetus hawaiiensis
TTAACTTAATATGCTCTAAATGTTTTTTGAATTTCAAAGATTGATATTCTAAATAAAGGAAAAGCTTGCATATAAAAACTGAAGAAGACCACTATAATGCCTTAATGGCGGGTAATTACAATCAGAAACAAGAAGATACATGCCCACTGTAATGGACAGGCCTTACAATATAAATGTTATATAGTTATTTAATTTTTTTTTTTAAAGATATTTTTTTGGGGCTTTTACATCTTTATTAAATTTGATAGGACAGCTGCGAGAATGGACAGAAAACAGGGAAAGAGAGCGGGTAGTGACATGCAGTAAAAGGTCGGAGCTGGAATCGAACTAGCGACCACTGCGTGGAGCACAGAGCCTTCTGTACATGGGCACGCTACCGAGCGAGCTAAACTGCGGCCCATAGTTATTTAATATTTATTAAAAGAGGCTGACTGAAAGATAATATTTTCTATAAAATCCACAGCTTCCTGTTTTGCTGGATTTTTCGGCATGATGTCAGATGAGAGGTTGTGGAACCTTGCTTACTCAAATTGAAGAGTTAATGCCCATAATACTGGAACAGAATGGAGTCTATCATAATTACAAATTTTGACGTGCAAAAATGTGTGGTTTCATTAATGTTGTGATTGACGTGTCTTCAGACTGACCTGTTCTGATGGAGACAGTGGTGGTGGCAGTGAACCCAGCTCCTTAAGGTGCCTGTTTGTTTCTTTAGCCAGCTGGTTGGTGTAGTGTTGGAGCTGTTGGCTGCAGAGGAACATAAACACTGGCAACACCTCACTCCAAATATGTTACTGGTCACACACTTTATCAAATAATGATAATATGTGAGATTACCTGGGATACCGTAATCACAGGCCAGTACTTACAGTCTCTCCTGGAGCTCCGAGGTTTCCTGCCTAGTCTCCAGTTGGTAGAGAAGACTTTTTATCTGCCCAGCTTCAGAGAAAAAGAATAACTTTAGTAAACAAGCAGAACCAACTTTTTTTTGGCATCTCTGGGATCTCATTTGTAACTGTTGCATATAAACAAAAAAAATAGGGCCTACAGAGGTGTACACCACTTCCTGTGCAAAAATTGTGCCTATAAAAACAAACTTGAAGAGAATGTGTGTACCTATAAGTTAACTTTGACCCAAACCTGAAAACTTTCTGGAGACAATGGAAATTGATGACACAGATGGTAAGGTGGTGAAAGATTGTACAATGATGCCTCACACCTTAAATTTTACTTCCTATGAAAATGCAGATCCCTATTATCATAAAAAGTTTGTTTTGTTTGTTTAGATTTTGTTTTTTATGTGTAGAATGACTGCAGTGAACACAAGTCTGATGTTAGGTTTACACTGTACAGCTGCAACACCGCAGTAGCAGTTACACTCACCCTCCTCCACTTATCTCACCCAACACATGAATGGCTTATTTTGGCTTTTGTGCAGTAGTATGGGTCAATACTCACAATGTTGTTAAATGGGACCCCAGGACAAGTTATCTTCTGCTTGTGTTTATCTGAGATAGTACTCACTGTTTTGGCTGATCTTCTGGATGTTGGAGCTGCATGTCTGGATAAGGCTGCTGAAGTCCCACGGCTGGGACCAGCTGCTGTCTGCTCTCATACTGGACATCCTGTCTGTGGCCCACCAGCCTGTCACAGCGCTAAGAAAACACTCCTAACACAACCTAAACACGGTTCAATGAGAAGAAGTCAGACACGTTTTATTGCATATGCATTTCAGTGAATTACAGTTTTTAAATATTTAGATCACCATGTTAAAGGATTTTTTTGAACATGCACTTGGGTTTAAACTGAAATACAAAATATAAACACGTGGTTGTATTGAACATTATAACTTAAGACAAGGTTAGCTATGTTTTGTCCCCTCCAGCTGACAAATAAAACATTTTCTCAAAGAGTCACCCAGCTGTCATATGTATATAGTAAAAGTGGAAAATTTTGAAATACTGAGTAGCCATGTGCAAACGTTATACATAATACTAAACAAGAATTACGGGATAAAATTAAGTTGAGTCAATTTTACCTACCAATTTTAAGAAGTCTAATCAACATCGACATACTTCTCACTTGAGGGTTACTTAATTAGTTAGCAGATATGGAATAATTGGTTGCAAGATTTTCTGCTTTTACTTATATTACACCACGGCAGCATGCATATCTTAAGTTAGGTATAGTGCCTTAATGACAACAGGATCATCTGTCACTGCCCCCTGTGTGAGCTTCCGTAGACCAACAGCCGCGTGAGGCATGAGAGAAACTGACAGGTTCTGCTATGAAACAACGAATTTTATTTTCACTAACGTTACAAGAAATAAAGAAAAATACTTTGCACTCATTCTTCAGAATTTGTTATAACAAAGATAACTCCACATGCTTAGGCCTATTGATTCTGAAAAAAACGGGAGTCTGTAAAGCTTAATGTAGGCTGCTGGACTGACCGGGGTAAAATGTCACAACCAAATGAACTACACAAGAAGACCAAATAAAAGCACGTTGGACGATAAAAAAAATCTACTTTGTGAGCTACCACACAGCTGCTTCATGCTTCTTTCGTTCAGTGGAGCTCTGTAATAAGTCCTTGAGGAATGAATAACTTATCTTGCATTTCCTCGGCTAGTCTTTCCTTCCCATCTTAAGATAATTATCGTATTTTCTGTGTTTTATCTCGAATTTGGGGCTTAAGGTCTGAAACTAATCTTCGATCACAACAGGCCGTATGTCCGCTGCAAACGTAGCAGACAGCTTCACCGCCAGCCTCAGTAAAATATTCAGCAGTTCAAAACTTATTTAATACACTACATTTAGAATCGGCCTTACGCTTTTCAGTGCTTATCTGTGGCAGGTCAACCCACAGTTTATCTCCATGGACGGCCGTCACTTTGTGCCTCCGCTGCTTTAGTAGGTGACAATGCGAGTTACACATCACTCACATCACGTCAAACGGAAAAGTGAAGCACGCTCACGAAATAGTAGCTTTTCAAAATAAAAGACATTTTGTCAATTTATATCACTCGATTTTTTTCATCTATAAAGGGTAAAATAGTGTGGCTTGTCCCACACTTAAAGCCCATGTCCGTACGATACCGTGGTCCGATCCAACGGATTATTCGGTAGAGAAAATAGGCTGTTGAAAATAGGCTGTTGATACAAGCCACACGGTCTACAGGCTAACGAAAGATTAAACCTTTTACTGGATCAATTTAACAAACCTGTGACGCAGTTCAAATTTTAATCTGCGTAGGATAAATCTTATATCTATGGCCATTATTCAGCATTAATATCAGGTCACACTCTATCTCGGTTTTAGCATAGCCTAGATAATTGTTCTACTGTTTTCTTCTGGTTAAACAGATCCATATCAGTAAAAACAAATAGGCCTATTTAAATATTGATAGTTAAGCTAATCGCTTACTTGGCAGAGAGGCTCACGTTGACAGTGTTTGTCGCTCCAAATGCCCCAGATAAATATTTCTTTAGCACAGTTTGCTAACCCAGCCCGACTGTGACGTCACACGTCGAAGCCCTAACCCGACGTCGGTTTGATGCGCATTCACTATAAACAGGAGCTGTGGTCAACAAAAGCGCATAGTGAGATGGTATCTCACTGTTATTCTCTATGTGCTATTAGCCTATTCCTAGAAATTGTTTCTGCTAGCCTTCAGTGGGGATTTAAGGCCACGTTTTGGTATTGGGTTATGTCAGGACTTTATTAACTGTTTCTTGGAAACCCCCAAGCGACCCTGCTCGACCTCATTAGCTTATTGTTACCCTAGATCTAACCGGATAACGCTCATTACTAAACCTAACCAAACTAACCAACCCAACCAACTAAGGAACCGAGTATACAAAAACCGAATTCTTCACCACCCTTTAGAAAATTATATGCCGGAAGGCGAAAATCTAATGGACAATCTAAGTATTATCATTCTTTATGTTTTTGGGGTTTTTTTGGCGATAGATTCTTAGAGCCACCAATTTTAATTAAGTTTAATGCAAATTAAAAATACTCACTGTCAAATCAATAAGACGAGCCACCATTTCCATGCAGTGTAAAATACGCTCGGAATGTGATCCCATGACTCTCACGCTGACCCTAATAAAACGCCTCAAGACGAGAATATGCAGCCGTTCGGGCCACATGACAGCAGACTCAAGTCTATGGACCCATGAGAGGAGCATTAAAACAAAACATCATCTTGGTCATCAACCGGAGACACCGAGGTCATGAGTTCAGCCCTCTTAACCCCCCTTAAAGTATCTCAGTGGACAAAGCGAGAAAGCAAAGTGTTTTGTCATTGTGGTTCATATTTTCTTAAGCAAACCTTTTTTCTGTTTTTCTTACTTACAATCTTTATTCTTCTTACCTCTGAGTTTACTTCTCTTTTCATTACATTGCAACATGTGTTCTACTTTTATCTGGAAATTCCTTGTTTACTTAGAAATCATCACCATGGAGGCTACTTTACCTGTATAATTGTAAAACTGTTTCTCAGACTACTAGAACTTGCTTTGCAGTGTTTTGGTGACTGTTTAACTTTCAGATTTACAGATCTGTCATGCAATCTGATGTTGAAGTATTTGATCCTTCTAGTAAACCTGAAAACTACTCAATCTCATGCATTTTCAACCCAGAACTTTTTTTATTATAAATAACTTATACCTGATGTTTTCATAATAGTTTTTGGACAACAATAAAGCTCTTTGTTGAAGGAATGAGTTTAATTAAGTAGAGGAAGTACATTCCCTGCTGGTTTTCATAGAATGTAGAACATCACCAATCAACATCACCATTTAAGAACTGTCAATTACCAGTTTACATATCCGTCAGAATAAGGAAGAGCTTTGATTGGTCTCTATGCACAGAAAACAGTCTACATCGATAATCACACACTCATCAATTACTTTTGGGCAAATGGTGAATCAACAAAGTCTCAGTTAGTTAGCAGTTAGCATTAGTAGTTAGCATTACTGACTCTGATCACACTTTCTTAAAGCACAAGTATTCATACCATATAAATCTAGCAAAAAAGTATGTTTTCAAATCACATCTTTTAAAGCGGTTTTTGAGTTCAGACTTCAGAAGGACGAAGCACTATCATGGCTGCTAATGTTGGCTGAAGCCTGGAGCTGTGGCACATCAAAGCAGGGGGCACCAGAGAGATGTTCTTAAGGGGAAACGGAAATTTGCCCAGTCTGCCCAGTATTCAAGGAGCTTTAAGGGTCTGGTTATTAGGTTACCCAGAGGGCAGGTCCCCTGCAAGGTCACTCTCATCACAGACCCTCACTGTGCCAACATCCTGCAGGCCAACCAATGACATATCTGCTTGAACGTCCTCCTCGTCTGACTGGACAAAAGGTTCATCACTCTCGTCACCTGCTGCTTCCACTACTGGCTCCCATGCTGTGTCCTGGCTGGACAGTCTGTTGTGCCTGGGAGGGGTTTGGCTCATTTGGCTTTGCAAGGATTCAGAAGAGCAGGACTCCGGGTCTGGGCCTGTCGGAGAAGATTACCATTATTTTCCTTACTAAATCAAGCTTAATTTTCAGATCACATCTGAGTTTTGTTATGCACATTCATAAAACGTGGATAAGTTAATGACCCATTTATTTCTCCAAGGTGAAGTGGGGAGATTCATTATTTTACTGGACGGTACTTGAATATCACTCCTGTCTAGAGAGCAAAGGATTTTTTGTCTTCTGATCCCAGTAATAACTGCAGAACCATTTGCTTACAGTTTGTTTTGTACTAACTGAATCTACTGAAATTAAAGTTCATAACAACAACAAAGACCATCAGCTTCAGGTTGTAAAGTCAGAGAGGGAGTGACCTGAGGTAAGTGATGAGCCAGTACTGAAGTCATCACTCGTTGAGTTAAGAAAGTCATCCAAAGCCTCCTGGTCTGAAAGGTTAGTTACTGTCATCTGATCCAGAGCACACACATCAACTCCTGTTGGCTCTGCAAAAAAACGCACGCACACACACACACACACACACACACACGATAATTTCAGTACTTACATTGCAGTTACTAATCAAAAAATTATCTGGTTACTTGCGTTACTTTAAGTTCTCCAATTATCTGCAGGACAGAAAAACAAATCAAACATCCCTTTTAATGCATGTTAATGCAACATTCCTCTGACCTCACTTGTGACATATCTGACTTTGGCTTGAGTTCATGGAGGAGAGCACGGAGCAAAAATGGCAGAGCTGCTCAAGATGTCTTTTGAGAGGTGGAGATATGTACACTACTTGGAATTTGTTGCACAAAATGACAAGAATGTGATGGCAATATTTCCAGCTTTGCTGTCAGCTTTGTTGTTCAATTAAAGAGCATAAAAGAGAGATACTGTGTATGCCTTCCTTATTAGAATAACTATTTGTGTTGATCTGAGCAAACATAAGGTTTAACTTTATATTGTTATGGTAAATGAGTTATGGTGCATCTCTTATAATGTTCTTCTGCTCAGCCTTTTCCACACCGCCCCTCTTTTCAAAAACAGACGACCAGCCTGCACCTGGTTGAACCCACCTACCGAGCATTGCTAGAAGCCCACCACATCCATGAATCCTGCTGTTACCCAAACCTAGCCCAAAGTGATGTATCTGTTGCCATTAAGTAACTTTTACAACTCATCGTAAATGTTTACCTTTTAGCTGTTCCAAAAAAAGGAAGCTCTGCTGCTTTTTCACCCTTACTACAGTAGTTAAACAGACTGGAGAAAATTCACTGTGCCACTATCATACAGTCTGTGGCCGCTATTTGACAGCTACCGGTTTAAGATGGAGTGTTTTTTTTCATGTTACTGGGCGTATGCTTTGATGTCAGGAATCAATCAAGCTACCTTAAATGTCAAAATGACAACTGACCATTGTGTTTTAAACATCACATGATAACTGCAGATATGCATTTTGACATTAGATTACGCTGGTACGATTTATCACTCAAAACTATGCAAAAGCTACTGAATTTATTTGTGCACATGCAGTACTCTAGTCTAACCGTATGAGGCATTATTCCCCTGCTTTCAATTGAGTATTCACCAGGGATGAGTGAGGATGATTGACAGATACCATTTCATCATCAACACTGAGTAAGTTTGTGTTGTCGTTTTTTCATTCCGGCTGGCTGCTTCAGATGACTGCTCAACTGTTTTGCAAAGAAGACCTGAAACGAACTGGGTGGGTGTAAAAAGTTTTAACTGTGGATTGGGTTACAAATGTAGCTGCAGACCTGCCGACATTGGTAAAGTATTAGACGTTAACAATTTAGCATCATGTTGCATAATTAGCAAGTTAACTTGTTAATTTAAAAGTTAATAAAGATTGAAAAGTAAAGCTAACTCACATTAACTTGAGGTCTCTGTGTGTCTCAGACTGGTAAACATGATTTTTCACATTAATGCAGGGTATTCTAAACCCTTAAACAAAAATGATTACAACAAAAAAGAGTCCAGTTTGGACGAATGCCAGAGATATTTTGTACAAAATTTTAAAACGTGTTAAAATGATCAGCATATATCTCAATTTTAACTTACCAGAGGCTTTACTGGCTAATAATAATAGAAAGTAAAACTTTATACCATAAAAGAGTGATTTACCTCTGTGCTGCAGATATCCAGTGGACAGGTATTGCTTCATGTCTTGATTAAAGGCTTCTTCGTACACTTTTTGTCTTTCTAATAATTTCTGCTGCATGGCCTGCTCCAGCTCTGCCACCTTCTGAGCATGTTGAGAATCCAGTTCCACTACATAACAGAAAGCACATCATTTATAGAAAACACTCTAGTTTCTACTCTTCCTCATTATACCAGTTACAGAAGTATTAGTGCACTGGCCCTCTGTGTGACCAACAGGTTTACCATCATTGATCATTAAGGCATCAATCAATATTTCAGTCACTTGTCACCAACTGGTTACAGGCACAGAACATTAAACAAATTAGACGGCCATACTTAAACAACTAGTTAATTTCTCTAAAAGTTACTAAAGGGGATTATGTTTATTTTCATTCATTGAGTGATGTGTTGCAAACCAGTAATTCCTGATTGAAGTGTAGCAACTCACCTTCCATTGCCTCCAACTCCCTCCTGTTAGACAAAAAGATACAGCATTACTGATAACATGGTAATATAGTAAGTGTTTTCTGTAGTAAAGGGGATTGTTTCTTAGGCTAAAAGAAGTATGGTCCTACTGACATTATTTTTTTTTTTACATTATTATTAAACCTTTACATAACCAGATTAAAACCTTGTTGAGACACGACATCTTTTACATGAGGGATCTAGCCAAGAAGGCAGACAGCAACAAATGTGGTCAAGCAACACAGTACAAAAAAAAACAACCAAAAAAAAGTACCTACAACACAGAGGTGCCAGCACAGCACTAAGACCTGTCATTGCATGTGAAAAAAACACATTTAGGTATCAAGGCAGGTACAGCTAGTTATAAATATTTCAGATAATTTCAGTGTGAAGGTCCTCTGTGCAATTAGGTGAATTGCACCCAGTAAGCTGTTACTACATTCTGTGTATTCGCCATGACATGAGAGCAGATGTGATTAACCGGCATCACGTTTTCAAAGGTTGTAAGTTTATACTGTCATAAACCGTATACTTGAGATTAAACTCTCTTTCGAAATCAAAAAATGTTATGTGTGTCTAAATTATCTGAATGACTGGTAAATGATCAACTCAAATCTTTCACATTCTGTTTTTAGCCCATGCTCATGGTAATGCTGTGCCTCTCCTTGTGTGACTGTGATCTGCCAGATTGTTCTTATGAGTGACCCTGCCCGCCCCCCTTGAAGACACAGTGGGAGATGACAACATGCCTGGAGGTTGCAGTTTTAATGACTAAATGGCCCAAAAAAAGACAAAATCAAACCAGCAACCCGCAAAAAGAACATGCAGCTTTTCACTATGGGTGAGCCTGTGCTCTTGAGTTACATGAAAGTTATGCTGTAGTTAAGAATTTTCGAGTAGGCCAACGTTACAAATTAAAGCTAATTTCTTTATGCTAACCCCTTGCCAACTTAACGGTTTCACAGAGGCGCACATTTATAAAAAAAATTTTTATTAACATTTTCCTTCCATATTTAAGGAAAGAAGCATCAAGATGTGATTTAACTGCCATAAATATTATTTATGTCATTATTTTATTTGTTTTGTTTACGTTTATATTTTTACATTATTTATTTTCATGAATATTGATTTTTTTGTAAGTTACACCACATTGGAACCATTGTTAGTGCTATGTTGCACGGGGGATATTTTTAGTTGGTACACCCCTCCTCCAGATCGACATCTGCAGCGGGGAAAAAGGTATTATGCTGTGCTTAAAGGTTTAAAAGAGATGTTACATCACCCATATTTTGGAGACATATTCTTCATTCAAGCGGATTCATTCCCTCTTTGGTTAAGTGCAGCCTGTTTATTTCTGTTATGTGTCACTGTGAATATTTGTAGTTAATTTGTCTGTAGTATGAAGGCGTTTATTTTGTACAATGTCATATATCTTTGAACAGTTCGACGGTGGATTTGAATCCCAGGATGTTCAGATGAATAAATCCATTAGTAACAGAAAAACTACGGTGTTGTCTATTTCCTGGAGGGAGTGATATCTGAGGAGAACACTTCTAAATCCAGGTCCCATTGTGAAGGATTTTTTTCCAGCAGTCAAGCAACGCATCAAACAGCACCACGAGATCCACTACTGCAACCAGCAGTGTAGAGAGTGCAGTAAATTAGCTTTGGCATGCTTATGTGTGTATACCTTAACTGTATAGGTGGCATTTAAAGGTCCCATATTATGCCCCTTTTTGACAGTGTTAATAGGTCTCAGAAGTGCCCAAAACATGCCTGTTTCATGCTTAAAACATCACTGGGAACACGAGGAAAGACATGCCCATATACTCCTCTCTTTTAGCCTTCTTCTGAACATGCTGTTTCTGTACCTGTAGCTTTAAATGTAAATGAGCTGAGGCTGTTTACCCCCCTCTCGGCAGGTGCATGTGACTTTGGCCAAAACCCTATGCTTACAGTGAGCACTTAGTGTAGTGCTTGACCACCAGTGACAGTCTCAGTTCGTACTGGTGTCAAAGCATAACAGTCATCATAATGGAAGAGTCCCCCCTTCGCCGCTTTACACTCTGCCTATAAATATGAGCACACGTTGCTTTATGTTAACTATTAAATGGATCATTTTAAAATATATTTTTATCTCCAACTTGATGCTAACTTCTCTTTGCACATCAATGGATATTCCTGTTGTGCATGTTAGGATTTAGCTAACAGGCTAAGAGCATAGCCATACAGGAATCACAAGTGCACTGTAAAACTTCCTCATATTTAGCATGCAGTTCTACTATTGTTGGTTTCATACCAAGGTTTGAGACATCATAATGAACTAAACAGCATGTCAGTAAGGAATTTTAGAGCGCCAGGAGCTGAGCTTTGAGGTGACTTCTCCCTATGTGTCTATCTTTTTGTAGTGTGCGTTCTACAGTACTGAAATGTTTGATTTACGATGATGATTAATGTGAATAGATGTTCCAGAGTACCAATGTAGTTTGGTTGGTGCCCTTAAAAGCACCAAGTTCTGTTCCCAACCCTGTTGACTGACCATCGATAAACATTCTCCAGCGCCTGAGCCCACAATAGATGCTATCTATATAAGCCGTGATGATAATGCCGGGCTGAACTGGCTGAATATAGAGTGAAGCAGCCTAAACAGTTCACTGGGTTTTCATTGGGTGAGAATTTGAGATTGGATAAAGACTTTCGTGCAGCCAGCAATAGAGCAATTAGCATGCTCTATAGCAGCACCTTAGCAAGGACAACAATGGGAACTGAGGGGTGGACACACTCGGATTCTGGGGGCAGCACAGACACCCAGCGTTGGGAGTGTCAGCTAGCTGGAGGTGTGGCTACTCCCCTCTTGGGAGCAAATATGAAACAGAGCCTTTGGGCCCACTTTTTTTGAAAAGTGAAGCAAGCAAGACAGGGAGACAATACACTATTTTCAATTTCGGGATGTCACTAAACAAGCTGGGGACACATTTTCATTGGAGAACCACGTATTTATATACAAAAAGAGTATTTTGCATAATATGGGAGTTTTAAGAATACTGTGAAAACAGGTAGTGTAGTGTGTTGTTTGAAATGGTGGCAGCAGTGGAGGGCCAGCACTGTCCAGCTCACCCTATGAAGTGCTTGGTCAGTGGAGACGTTTGTGCTTTTGGCTGCAAACCAGTCCCAGAGAGAATGTCAAGCCATGAAGACTCATTCTTTCACTCACTCACTGCAAACGTTTTTGATTCGCCAACAGGAAAGGGTAGACACAGGGAACTGGGTACCAATGGAATACATGAAAATGCAATGAATTATAGTGGATTACTTTACTTCTGCACTCACAACCAGTTAGTTGAATACAGTTCTAGATGCAAAGCTGCAATCAGTAGTTTGCAAATCATTTTTCCAAATCATGACTTTCACTGAGAGTCTCTAAGTTTTATTAGTCTTTCTGCAGTGTCTGAGCTTCTGTCAAGTTCTCCTGAATTGCTGTCTCATTACTGTCTCATTGGTATCTGAAGCAACAGACCCCCACCAAGGCAGCCAGTGGTTATTGTGTTATGTAGGGCTGAAATTGGTCTGAATACCCAAGTTATCTTTCACATCATCTCACATTTGAAAACATTGTTTGAAAAGACAAAAAAATCAGCTTCATGAGACAACAGTGAATAATAAGTGATATGGATCTCATACCTCTTCTTTTTCTTATAGACTTCTAGTTCGTTGACATGGTGTTGTTTGAATGTCTGTTGTTCACACTGACAACACAGAGTCTCCAGGTAAACCAGTCTGCTCTCCATCTCCTCAAAATCACCCTCCAAATGTGCTGAAGACATAAACATAAACATTAAATTCAGTTAAATCATACTGTGTGGCTTTTCATTCACTGTTTGCAATAATTTTTACAGAACCACCCAAAAAATATGTGCTAAACATTATGGATTTGACCTTTTGAAGCAATGCATTGGATGTGACACATTGGCAGGTGGGAGGGATTGGGGGGGTATGATTTTTGGACTGCTTTGCATGCCCAAACACAGACGGGTAATACACGGCAAAGACTTCTACAACCATCAGTCAGACTGGAATTGGAGCCATAATTTTTCTTGCTGGGTCTTTACCCAAAGGGGCATAACATGAAATAGCATGAACAAAATTTTCTTAACATGTGTTTACTACAGGCAAAGAGAGTGATTGCCTTAACATGGAAAAAGATAGGTAAACCAAGTATTTGCACAGTGGTTTAAGAAATTAGCTCTATACATCTGGAAAGAATTATAATTTTATATACATTATAATTCCTTTGAAAACTTTGGACCTTGACCTTTTCCAGATTCCATGTGGAAAGTTTGTTGCACATCAGATTAAAATCCTATAAGGGATTTAGAAAAGTAGGTTTCTCCTTGTTTTTGGAACCACCTTCAAGTGGACGGCCTATTTTTTTGTCTGAGAAAATGTTTACATGCACAACTTTTTCTCAGTATCTGCTACTTACGGAGAAAGATTTTAAAAGTTACAATAAAGAATCAGCAACAGGAGGTCAAATAGGGCTCACTTGATCTTAGTTAAAATGTAGAACTTAACTTAAAACACAGCTTGAAACATATTAGGAATATTTTCATTAATATTTACATAAATCCTTATCCACCTGTAGAGTTTAACTTTGGCATCAATATAGTTTTGGCTATGGACTTCATATAAACTATTAATGAGTCAAAAGACTTCAACCTATAAATCTTGTCTTCACATGTTATTTTTTACCGTTTTTGAGATATTAGTGTTATAGATTTAAAGCTTGTCCTCAGATTTTATGATTGATGGGTTTTGCAGAATGTTCAGCAGCCCAGTGTGAGTCATATGACTATTAGAGTGCAGGAGGGGAGAAACATTAACTAAAAATCTGGGAAAAACCTTCTCACAGATCCCACAGCTTTGGCCATACTTACATAAACTAATCATATCCAGGTTGGACATTTGGTTGGTGTCCATTGATGTAGGTTTAAAAGCAGTGTTAATTTTGACTGTGAATTCTTATTTAGTCTTAGTCTTAGTCTTTTGAATAACACACCATTTGGTTTTAGTCATATTTTAGTCATATGAAATCTTTTAGTCTTAGTCTAGGTAGGGCTAATAAGGGCCTGCTCCCCCTGAAAAATATACATGCTCCCTGAAAAAGATATGTTAACTGATATGTATGTGTGTGTATCTAAGACTGTGCAACTAAACACATCTAAATATAACGTAGGTAAACAACCTAACTGTCGTAAAAACGTGTTCGAAACTGTGCAAAGTTCTACAAACTCCTCTTTGTCCTCCTCCTGTGAGTGTGTAACTGCTGCTGCGTTTAACTGTTGCATCTGCACTTGCAGCGGCTTTTGAAAACTCTCACCTACTCTCAAAAGATTTGCACTGATTGGATTTCTTCCTAACTTGTCCCACAAAAAGGGTAGTTTTGATTGGATCTCTTCTCCATTCGTCCCCCCCAACATTTTCGTCTCATTTTTTTTCATTGACTAAAGTGTCAGTTATATTTCGTCACAGTCTTCGTCATCATATCTGACTTTTTATTTAGTTTTTATTTAGTTT
>JAPZDY010000025.1:26600509-26624933 GCA_029783645.1 Ctenochaetus hawaiiensis
CGCAACTTACATCGCAATTTTTTAGAAAAGCTGCCGCAAATTCAGGCATTTTAGGCCGCAACAATCATGAAAAACGCTCGCGAAATCCTGGAGGGACTGCTTAATGCACCATCTGCACGCCTCCATATTTAAATCATTTTATCTTTTTTTATACAATCAATTAATCAATCAAATGGGAACCACATTTTAATTTCATTGTACAACTTGTTGTATAATGACCAATAAACGTCCTTGTATCCTTGCAGGTCATTTGATTTGTTGGTTTGCATTGTCTGTATTGGTCTGAGTATCTCTATCTACATATTTTTAATTCTATATTGCATATAGGAAATGAATATGGTCACATTTTTGTATTTGGTGTATGTAAAAGCATCTCAGGCCACATTGGAGGGCCAATTACTACTAGCAGACATCTTCTATAAGTACAGACCTTGAGTTACATTCATTGGTTTTACCCCTTGATCATTTGAAGTGAAACTTGAGTCTCCTATTTGATCCCAAAAGTTTAAAAAAATATCTCTGAGCTTTCCTGCTGGTCAACCCCTTCCAGATCAGGACAGAATCTAAAGTGACCTCAGGGGCCGGTGGCACCAACTGGGTGCAAGTCTGGTCTTAGCTAAGACTGGTCGTAACTAGGAGTTTTAAGTCT
This sequence comes from Ctenochaetus hawaiiensis, assembly GCA_029783645.1. Taxonomy (NCBI): domain Eukaryota; kingdom Metazoa; phylum Chordata; class Actinopteri; order Acanthuriformes; family Acanthuridae; genus Ctenochaetus; species Ctenochaetus hawaiiensis. The sequence continues at coordinate 26,601,159 of JAPZDY010000025.1, forward strand.
AACCTGGCAGTTACGCCCGTTGCACCAACAAGGCTTAAGCATTCTCTATTTTAAGCCCGGTTAGGAGGTGGCATAAAGTTCGAGTTCAGGCCATCACTATAACAAAAAATTAGACAGCTCTACCTTAAACTGTTAATGATGGTGCGTAATTAACAGAGGCAATCTTGCCGGTTGCAATGGCCCATTGAGGCTTGTCAGCAAGCACAAATTTGCTGCTGCTAGAAGCCCTCCCCAATACTTATTGTACTTTGAAAATAAGGAAATATGCTGAGTGTCCTGTAACAACGTGTGTCATTATTTGGAGCTATAAAAAAGGAATTTATTTTTTGCTGACTATGATTTGAAGGTCCAAAGATGTTCAAATTGATACACAATTATATGATTGCGGCAAAGTCCTAATAAATACAGTAAAAGAAATTTTGCTTAAAATACTACTTAATTGTTAATTGATTAACAAAACTGTTGCCAAAACCATTGTGGTAGATTGATTTATCAATAAATTCAGTAACCTTAAGCTTATTTAGTTAAAAACTTGTCCTAGCTGTGTTTCTACAATTACTAAGATTTGATTTTTAAAGTAAGTTTCTCCAAAACATCACTGTAGACTACAGAAATCATGTAAAACTTCTGTCAACTCAAGAATTTGACATTTTTGTTTGCACACAAACCAAATCTAATACTGAAGCATTAACACAGGTATACTACAAATTCCAGAAGACAATGCCTTGTATCCTGTAATTTATCAATGATAAGAAGTAATGTTACTGTATTACTAACAGAGCAGAACACAGAAATGCTGATCCTACCTCTGCAGCCTGAGCACAGTCTTTAGTTCTTTTGTGGAGCAGAAACCAGCTCTCCTCATACCTACAGAAACAAATTTTACACACATTAACACACCCTCTATCAAAGCCATTTAGAAAATTGACTGTGTTTTGTGGGTGTGCGTAAAGAGACCTGCTGAGGATTTCCATTCCAGCACAGAAATGAGGAAGGCTTTCATCAAACCTAAACAACAAAAAGGACATTCACACAATATTCATTTGGCATCTGCATCATAATTAAGGGTCACTTAAGCCAAGTTCAGACCAAGATTTGTGCCCTGTTGAGATGCAAAATTAGTAAATTTACTTTTGATCGATTTTTTTTATCTCCTTAGCGAGATAGATTGCATAGACTGCAGGCTAGTTTTGGTGGTAGAAGACAAGGGTTGGTGGAGGCTCTTCATCCTCTGACACAACTTATAAGACCTCATCAAAAAGCACAGTTTAGAAAAGACTGAGAAACTAATGGGCTAAGTTCAATCATTGTTGTTTGAAGCAGTTCTTAATTTATTTCCAGGGCACATTAGATAGTATTTTTGATTGTAATGGCCATTTAAATATATAAGATATTAAAAAAAAATTTAATAAAAGAGGTGTCTTACTCAAAGTTTTTAATGGCTATTTTTAATTGATTCCATTAATTTATATTAACCTTTTTCACACTTTTCACAACAAAAACTGATAAAAGTGAATTACTTAGATTCATCTCAGAACACATAATTAGTTTTTTTTTTTATTGCTGACGGCTCTAGACCTAGAGCTCTAGCTCAAAACCATTTTAAAATGTAGCAGGAGGAAGTTGCACTAAAGTGAATTGGCCTGTCTTAACTCAAATGAAATTGGCAGATGGCATCTCCTGAAACAAGGCTTGTGACGACTTGTGATCAGATCGTATATTGGCGATTGAGGGAACAATGTTTTTTCCCTTGCCGATGTTATAAAACACACACACACACACACACACACATACACATGCTGCTGTTTGAACTGTATCACAATGGCACAAGTCTCTTGCAAAGCTTGTCAGTCGCCTGCTTTGTATCCAGGGGCTTACCTTTCTTATTAGGTTTAAACCTCAAGTATCCCCAAATAGGCAACGTCTATTTTTCTTCCATATAAGCTTAATGGTCGTTGTGATGAGCAGAAAATGGTGCAAAAATGAAACCCAACTGACCTAACCAAGAGACTGATCCAACCTTAAGGTGGCAAGTCTTAAGGTGGAGCAGCTATTCCTTTTTAAACATATTTTAATCAAAAAAAAAAAAACCCTGATAATTGAATGCGTCTTTTGTGTGTCTTGTGTGTCGTGTGTGTGTGTCCCTGATGGCATTGTGTATCGGCAGTCTCACGGGGTGGCTATAGGATGATCTGACAATGGTAAAATTGCCCAACTCCACCTGCAACTCAGCTTGTCAACTTGCTAGTGGATGGTTCAAGAATGTAAGGCAGTCGTGAGCCAATCAGCCAGTCAAGTTAGTTACAAACTTTTAGCAGGTCAAAATGGTAGAGTTTTGGATAGAGGAAGGAAAGGACTACTTCATCAGTTAGTTTGAGGAACATCAATGTCCTCATGACACACAAGCCTTAAAGGTTGGGTGCGTAGGACTCAAGGGGATCTATTTGCAAATACGGAATTTTATATTTAAAAGTTTGTTTTCATTGGTGTATAATCACCTGAAGATAACTATCATTGTATTTTCTGATGATCCTTACAATTGGCCTTTAATTTCTGAAGAGGGAGTTGTTTCTCTTCCACTAAGACTGCCATTTTGCACCACCAAGTTTCTAAATAAGCCTAGAATGATCAAAACATAACACCAGCCTTAAGAGGAGTGTTGTTTGAAGTTTGCGACTGTCTTAGGTTCTCCAGCATACAGAGTGAGCAGAGGGATATTAAGTCATGGCAATCTGCAACTCCACGGCCAGTTGCTACAGAATTAAGCAAACACCTTTCATGTTTTCGCTAGTTTATTAACACCACAAATTAAATCATAGGTGACTCCTTTTCACCATGCTCATTTGCACTTTAAGACACTACAAGTTATATCCAGCTACATACAGAAAAATCCTAAAAGCTAAAAGTTAAATCGAAAGTGTAGATACTTGTTGCTAATGAGGACAATACACATCATGTCTTGTTGCACTGGTGTAACACTGGCAGGTTTTAAGAACATTGCAGAATGGTGTATTGCAAAAAGTTGTAAGTTTCAACTTGTCTCAGCATGAATCTTTTGTCTGAACTGAGGTTTGGTGGCTAAGTAGAATAAACATATGACTTTAGCTCACCTGGGTCGCCGTTTGATTTTGATGTCTCTTGATTTGTCTCCAAGGGTCTTGAAGCTGGGGAAAGGAAGGGAGAGAGAAATAAGGACAGGTTGATGACCCACTGTGTGTCCTTGGTCCAGCTATTGAAAAAACATAATGCTTCGGCTTGAGTGTTCAGCTGAGTTCAAGGTAAGGCCTTAATGAACTGAAAGTGACAGTGGTGACAAATGTCAATGGCACAGTATGGGCAACTTTACACCTGCCATACTACTCACATCTTAATTCTTTGTCACAATTCTGTTTTAAGGAATTATTTACTATACCACATGTCTAATTCTCCCATATTTCCAAGTCTGACATTTTAGAATCTCCAACTATCAGGTCAGTTATAAGCCTATCCTATCGTAAATTAGCCATAAATTAAAAAAGTCTACTGGTGTCACCCTTTGGTTCTGTTGGGCAGTTTTTTGACCCAGAGGTCAATGTGAGCAACAGAATAAGGAAAGGTTAACTGTTTTCTCAGAATCATTATATTTTAGGATCTGTTTTATTGGTCAACTACATGCACACAAACAAGAAATTTGACTCCAATTTACACTGAGATAAAATACTGATACAGCAGTATATTGTGTTACTTCCTCTTGCTATATGTTTTTAAGATTCTGGTTCCCAGTGCTATTTTTATTTAAACAAGGCACTCTACATGGATTCCCCTACCAGCTTAAATTACCAGAGTGATCACTTGATCACTCCTCGTGAAGGAATAGGTTCATTAACTTGCAGTGCAGGAGAACTCAAAAACAGAAAATCGCTGACAGTGGGAATACTGATCAGGAAGGCACCATCATCTTTCAAGTAAAAAGGCTGTTTTTTTCACATAACTACTGTACTTAACAAATACCTTTTTTCTGCCATTTTTAAAGGGGTGCTTTTTCTTCTGTAGTTACACAAACATTGTGGTGTACCATAGAGCATTGTCTTGCAGCAGATTAATCATTATAGGATCATTGTACTGTAAAATTATTGCAGGTATAGGCAAAGTATCACAACTGGTATCATGAGTAATTCTGTAATGTCCACCTAAGGTACTCACAGGAAAAAATATTCAACCTTTTAGTCACAATTTGAGATCAGTTTAAGAGACGGTGCAACTTAGTTTGAAAACAAGCAATGAAACCTAAATTTAAGACCTGGAGGGTTCGGTCTGGGTTGAAAATGGTCCTCCTTTTTTTATTTTTATTATTATTTACCATCTTTGTAGATCATGTGAAACATCAGGAGCAGTGTTTCTGCTGGTAGCATTTTGCTCTGATTGGCCACCAAAGCACTTACTTAGGTCACAAAAGTGGATTAAAAGAGGATAAAAGACTGGATGATATAATTTTTCTATACATGAACTGTAAGGCCAATGCATTACAGTTTTCCGTTATATGCTTTTCCATTTAGGTATTCTAAATAGGCAGAGATTCCCCCCAAACGGTAAACATTCAAAGAGTGCATAATTCAGTGTAGTTCATTTACTTAAATGATAAACTGTAGTTTCAAAGTAATGCTGGTCTCCAAAGGTTTTATATTTTATCAGTGTTCACCTTCATGCTCTGTTCCTCAACTTATTTGGTTTTGACAGGTGCTGCAGTCTCCCTTTACTAGTAGAGCAAGAGGACTTTCTATTAAAGCACTACTTCACTTTTTGACCTTTACAGAACCTTGTTGATTGAAATTAATAAATTTAAAGATAAATTGTATGCATGCAATACAAAAATTTCCTGTAATGAGCACCAGTGCTTCTAGTAGAAAACGTTTGAGCCTGACGCAGCCAGGATGACATCTCTGAAACAGAGTTCAAGATTGGTGACTGATCAGGAAAGGCCAGTTATAGCATGAGGTAAAGCAAGTAGGCCTAGATGTACATCAAATATATTGTAATCACATATGGCCAGCGTCATACATGCTTACACGTCAAAAATCTATTCACAAGCTAACTGTTCCGTCTATTGTAGGAGTAAAAGTAATACTCAATGAAAGATAAAAATTGCTCATCATCATTATTCTACAGCACATTGATTGGACCTGAATGAATAATGCATAAGGCAGCATTCAATAGTAGGTGAACACCGTCTGATGTGTGCCGTTGGATCCATACAGTGCCTGAATTTTAACTGCGGGAGGACACAGAAGCAGCAGTATTTTGGTATGCCAGTAATCTGTGATAGCAATTGTAACGACGTTATTTACAATTATAAGAAGCTGACATGACAATGCGTGCGCAATAAACTAAAGTTTGACGTTAATTATCCACAAAGACAACGCAAAGCAGAAGTAACTTAGTTTTTGAATTAACAAGAATCAACTTAACTTCCTCGCCCTCGGTAAACGTTAACGCTAGCTGCTAGTTAGAAATCTGTTGTGAGAATGATAATCGCTCAGTCAATTAATGTAACGTTTCAATGTTGTGCTACATGATACAGTCTACATCTAAACTCATAATGTAACGATATGCTAGCTAACGTTTGATGATTATATCCAAGGTGGTTTACTTCAGCTAATTAAGGTTGAAATGGACAAAAACATTACATTAAAAGCAGACCAACCCTGTGGTGAAATCCTGTTGGACCATATGAAGCCTTTCCCTGAAGTTTTCAAACATGGTTCGCCTTAGTTTGGCTTTTTCCGATCTGATTTTTCTCAACAAAAAACACTAGCTTCAGTGTAACGTTAACTGACCATCAACGCTGAGCACTTAACGTTAACCCAATAAGACTGTGTCGTCTTTGCTCTGTTTTTCAAGTCGATATATTAACTTTTGAAATTAACCAGAGTAACGTTTCATATTCATGCATTTCTTTCTAATAATATAATTGAAGTGGTCTGAAAGCTGTTAAAATCTTCATCCAAACCGGCAGTGTTTTTTTCCTCTTCTTCTGTTTTACGGCGGTTGGCCTCCAGCTTACGGTGCATACCGCCACCTTCTGCTCCGGATGTTGGACCAGACAATAGACTTACAATCTAAATCCCCATTTTCCCCGCAATCAAGGCGAAAAAAACGTTATCCTCAGACTAATATAAGTCCCTATCCATATAACCCCTTAACCCTGTTATCATATCCAATGAAAAACCTCTGTATCTCTTCAGAATTTTAACAGTGCCCTGACCTGTGCTCTCTCATCCATTATAAAAAAAAACCCCTTTAGCAAGAACTCCCGTTCCCTCAGACTATTCCTCATCACTTCTGTCTGTGCTTCATCAAAAGAACATGCTCCACTGACTGCACTTTCAATGTCATTTTCAATGGTTGATTTAGACCCAACCTCAGTCTTGTAGGTATGATATCCTCTCTCCTGTGCCCACTGCCTACTCTAAGTCCTTTAATGCTCTTTTGAATTCGATACAGAAGCCTCCCCTTCCCCTCATTCTTGGTTGTTTTTTTTCCAGATTACAGAATTGACTCCCACTTTGCTGATACTAATTTGCACCCCTACATTACCTTTCTTGAACGTTGCCTTAGCCAACCTGTCCACCCTCTCATTAACCCTCACATCTACATGAGCTGGAACCCACATAAACTTGACCTGACCTCCGTGCTTTTCTCCTCTTGTAACCGACTGCAGGACTTCACTCCTGCAACACTCCTGTTGTTGGGTAAGAATCACCATTTCCTTGTTGATTTAGCCCAGTAATTTGCGCTCAGCTGCTTCCTTAGTGTTTCCAATGGCATCTCTCCCATCTGAACTAATAATGCAGATACTGGTGATATGTTAAAAGCCCCACTACACACTTTCAATGCCTGTGCCTGAAAAACCCCTAACTTCCTTATAACAGAGAAGCCTGCCTAACCATACGCCACACTACCATGGTCATATACACATCTTATCAAAGCTACTTAGAATCTTTTCAAAGATAAGAAACATGTTCTCCACTCTCTACCGGTCAAACATCTTATTATGCTTTTTTCCTTTTTTGCACTTATATTCTATCCCCTTAATGTGATCTGCCCAGGTTAACCACAAATCAAAAATTTAAATTTCCCCACTTTCTCCAAATCACTCCCACACTTAGTTGAATCCTTTTGTCAGTTCTTTTCCTGGTGAAAGAGTTTTTAGATTTTTTTCCACCAAAAAATTACAACCCCAGTCAAACCCACACTCCACCACCTCATCAGTGGCTCCTTGGATTTTCCTAATTGCATGCTATTTTACTGCTCCTTTTCCACAAGGCTCCATCATCGCAAACAGTGACCCACCGATAGCTGCTGGCACCTTTGAAAAGACATCAGTCATAGTGACGAAGAATATCAGACATATAACACTGCCTTTAAGAGTGTCATTTCCTATCATATACTGACTCAAAAGATCTGAACCAATCCGTACTTGGATTTTCCTTCCCAACAGAAAATTTGGGAAACTTTTCGAAACCCACTCTGATAGCTTGCCAGCATTCTTTTTATCTTCAATCTTTATGCTAACCTTTCTGTTAACATCCTTTCCATTATCTTGCATAGATTTGATATTAACGTTACTGGTCTGAAACTAGTTGGTTTAGTTAGATCTTTGCTGGGTTTACTTTTGGTATCATTACTGCCTTCCCTCCTCCCACACTGTCATTAAAATGTAGCAATATTGATGATGCTCATTCTTCTAGATTTTTTAGTATGACATAACACACCTGGTCTTTCCCTAGAGAAGTTGGTATAATTCTACTTATTGTTCTCATCAGCCCTGCCAAAGTAAATGGTTCATCAGTTATATCATCTTTTTCCTTCCTCCTGCCTAATACACCTGAATACTGATTCAGTGCTCTTTCTCTCCTCCTCCTCCCCTCCTCTGAGAGGTTTTCTGAACTGTGGATCTTTACAAATGCTTTAACCATGATCTCTGCCTTCTCCTTATTAGAAACTGCTATTTCCATTCAGTCTCACTTCCACTCTTTCTCCCACTGAGCATGAGACCAAGTAGTGGTTGCTGCCTACTGTTGTAGCTGTCCAAACGTCCCAGTTGCTAACATTAGCCAGAGAACTGGACACTTGAGTAATGTCTGATGCCAACTCAGTGCCGGCCGTTATGTTAACCCTTGATTTCTTGATTATGTTAACCCATCATTCAAACCAAACTGTTATAGTCTGCTAAATCCTCAATCACCCATCTTTCCGTGCCTGTATGTGAACCCCTACTTTGCAGTAGGCTATCAAAATCCAACCTTTTACATGGATTACAGTAGTTAATGATAACCGCCTCCTCTCTCCTTTCACACACCTCCACCACTAAGTATTCCTGGTCATCTCCCTTTTCTAGCACTCCATATGGGTTATCTTGTTTGATGAATGTTCCACAACCTCTCCCTCCCCCATGATTCCTGCCTTACTGTTTCACTGTACACCCATAAATAACAAAGTCTAAGTTTGGCTTTAACCAAGTTTCCTGCACACATATCACATCCAGTTTAACATCCATTAATCTTACAAAATGCTTGAATTCCTGGCCATTGGCCAGTAAGCTTCTTGCATTCCATTGTAAGAGGATTATCATTATTATTAACCAACCTATGACTAGGCCCAACTAATTCACAAGGTTCTCTCTCACTCCTTCCCATGTCAGTCCCACTAATCCCAGGTGTTTTACTGCTGCTTTGACAACCAGGTGAATTTGATTCTTTTTTGATGTTACTTCTGCTGTGCTGTTAATCACTCCTGCAATCAATGTCACCAGAGCCCTTTTGTCCACATAGGTCCTGTCATCTGCTCTTCGTTGTTGTCCTTGAGCTCCCACAGCTAATCTTCCACTGTTTGTATTGTCCTGTTGTCTTAGCATTCTCACAGCACCTGCGTATGTGATCTTTCTTTCCACTCTCACTCTTTGAATGTCATTCTCCTTTTTCATGACCTCACAGCCCCCATAAGCCACACTATGAACCCCACCAGCTTACAGCATTTTGGTTTTACCCCTGCTCCACACTTTTCATCCCCCTTTTGTTGATTTTAGTCTTTGTGCATTCAATAGTTTGCCTCCTTTGACATTCTTCTTAATTTCCTCTATATCAACACACACTGGCACCCCGGGATCACTCCTTTTCATCCACCTTTTTTAGCTCCCATTCTCCCCAAGCTTACCACCCCAAGTATTCCTAACTCTTTAAGTTTGAGAGCTTTCTCCAATTGCTGCTCATTCACACATCTTACCAGTAACTTTCTATCACTAAGATCCTTTGCAGATAACATCACCCAAAATGTACTTTCTAGGATTGTAGTTCGCACCAACAGGTTAACTTTCTTTGAACTTTCTTGAGCCTTTTCATTAAACCTTATAATGGCAACAAATTTCTCAACTCTCTCTTTCTGAGTTTGCTTATGTTTCTCATCCTCACTCACAGAACTCTCTCCACAATCATGTCTTTCTTTTCTTTTCTTTTGTTTGGCTTGCTTGTCATTTCTACCCATATCTCCTTCATCCTCTTCATTATACTCCATCCCTTCCCAACCCTGCTTACCTTGGCTCCATTCACAAAGCAGTCATGCTCAACCACTGCAAAGAGATTATCTTCCTTTCGATTTAAATTTTGCACATTTTGCAGACTATTCCCTACTCTAAATAAAAGTCATGATGTCAACAAAATATAATAAGTAAAACCTCACTTAAGCCTCACTGGGGCTTTGGAAAATTTAACTGTGTTCATATAAGGATTATGCGTGTGCGTGCACATGCGTGTGTGTGTTTGTGTGTCCCAAATGACGACAACAAATGATGCAAGTTTATTTCTGAAGAATAGAACTTTTGTAAATAAACAGCTCCTTCTGGGTCATTTTATTTAGTGTCAAACCTTCCTGAGCAAAAGGATGCAAACAAATGCAGCCAAGACTAGTAGTAGTATTTCCTTTTCTTTTTTTTCTTCTTTTTCTTCTTCTTCCTCTGTAGATCACAATGATTAGTAGACAGTTTTACTGGATACAGAAAAACCCTTAAGTCTTTTCTAAACGAAATAAGCAACATAAAGATACTAAAAATATAAAATGATACACTTGAGAATGAGACATCATATAACAATGACATCTTTATATTTCTGAGGTTTCAAATCAAAATTCTCCTGTCATAAGATTCTTTATTGTTTCTTCTTTCCCACAGTGACACAGTAGTCCCGTATTATAAAAAAGCAGGAGAACTGGAGCACAGTGATGGATTTAAGCGTAATTTATTGGTGCAAACAACTAACATTTCAACACACACTGTGTCTTCAAAGTCGAACAGACACTGACGGGAGTTGTATAGCAAACTTTAGTGAGTTGTGTATTTCTCATTAGCTGAGATGTAAAGCAGAGGTAAAAGGCCACTGGGCAGTCACAGAGTGGGCGTTCCAACTCAGTGTCCAAGTACCACACCAGTAGTGCCGTTTTAAGAAGAGCAAGTTGACATTTTATCACAAAACATTATAAAAAACCTTAACAAACAGGAAATTCCCAGCAAAACCGACCATCACCGTTGTCAGAAAAAACTGGATATGCTGTTTAGATATGCTGTCACAGTTCATGCTTAAAGGAGGCCATCATAGAAGTAATAACATTATTACATCAGAAGCAAAAAATATACCCCTGTACGGTTATGAAAATACACAATTCACATTAAAAGACAAGATTTCCAACTTGAAGGAAACATGACAAGTTTAATTCTTCATTAATACCATAGGGCTCCACTGTGTTCAAAGTATAAATCCACAGCGCCTCCTTATGAAGAGGCAGTGAGTCAACAATGTCACCACATCTGGAAGCAGGTGACACTTTATCTATTCCCCAGAATTTCAAAGTTGCTGTAAAGCCAAGGTTGGCCTGTGCATAATGTCAGGCTATAGCATAGTTCATGTTTCTGGCACTTATTGCAGTCTTGTGTTCAGATATACGAGTCCTCAGTGCTTTTTTTCTTTGCCCAACATAAATGGACTGTACTTATATAGCACTTTTTTAAGTCTTTTGATTACTCAAAGTAAAAATAAAAGGGATATTTCAGCATACTGTATGTGTGCTACTGCCATTGATGAATGATTTAATGTAATATATTTTACCAGTCTGTGAATGGGCAAAGTATTCTGTCTTCTATCTGATGAGTTGGAACATTGTGCACAATGGCCGAAGTGGAAGAAACCTGCAAGTTGATCAGGTAACCAGGAGAAAGCATTTGGAGAATTCTGTCTCAGAATGACCCAGTCTGTCTCTAAGGTTGCAAAACATTTGAAGGTAATAAGAGGAGGCACAGAACTGATCTCCTTAAGAGCAGAGGGGTATATTTGGTGGAGAAAATAATATGTGAGGAGGTAGGGTTGTTATTTGTCTTGACTAGTAGGGATTCTCTCTCCGTGATTAAGGCCCTCTTGTAGGCCAGAGAGATACAGGATGTTTGGTAACCCCTTTGCTTAAAGTGTTTAATCATTTCAACAACTTTAGACTGGAATTCCGATACGGTACTGAACTTCCTATGCAGTCTCAAAAACTGACTAACATAAATGTTGCGAATAAGTTGTTTTGGATGATTACTATCAACCTAAAGAAGTGAATTCCTGCTAAGGGGTTTACGATTAGTATTATTCTCAATCATACTGTTGTTTCCCCTGTTCAATTTAAGGTCAAGAGAATTAATACAGGTGTCATGTTGTTCCACAGTGAGGAACAGATAGTTGAAAGTATAGTTTATATATTTCACAAAGTCAGACAAATCTCCTTCATCATTTCTCCATATACAGAGAATATCATCAGTGTCGCTCTTCCTTTACATTCATGTCTTTACCTCTTTGTACTGCTGCTGTCCCTTTACTGAGAAGCACCTAATTCACCACACGGTTTCTTTCTTGCTGAAAGATGCACAGAGAGCCCTGTTTCAACTATACTTGTATTGTGTTTCTGATTTACAAAGCACTATTTAATCACGTGTCATAATCTAAATCTTGATATTATGGTCTCCTCTCTCATGTTCCGTTCTGCACACATTATTTTTCCCACTTTTCTTTTACTGTGTAAAACAATCTCTCTAGTTTAATCTCCCTCCCTTTATTTTCCATCTTTTCCCTAGTCTGTGCTTTATTAATGCCTTTATTTCTGTTTGACTCATGCTAAATCAATGTCATCACTTTTTGTGCCCTCCTTTGTAACCCTATCTGACATTTCATTTCCTTTAATGTCACTGTGTGCTGCAAAATTATCACTGAATGAACCATCATTTATATTTTGTACAATGTTTATGGTATTTCTTTAAAAATATCGGGTCTGCTGTCTTTAGCTGAGCTTAAAAACTGAACAAGTGTCCTTGCCAATAACAGTATTGTAGGAATTTCTTCTGTGCTATATTTACACTGCCTCATTGATTATTTCCTAATTTTACATGAAATTCTGCTACTATAAATGCTACTTCTACTTTATTAACAGAAGTATTGGATACATATTTATAGATCTGGACAAAACTGTGGTCACTATCAGTACATGCCTGTATGTAATGTGTACTACAAATTCATCTCACTGAAAAGTTTTAACATTATATTAACAAAATGAAATCTTGCCAGGTGCTGACATCTTGGTTTACTGGAAGAGCTGTTTAGTTTGTCTCTGTAAATAGTTTGTTTAATAATTTATTAGTGCCTTCCTCATACTTTTATCTCTCTTCTTCCTACTGGACTCCTTTCCTGATTCTATAATAGCTGTTGTGGTTTGGGTTATTGTGTTTAGTTGTTGGGGTTTTTTTTGAGGTTTTCTCACTTCTCTTCCCCCCTTCCCTCCTGTTTCTCAGTTTGCACTAGATTTGCACTGGATACTAGATTTGCATTTTAGTCAGTGAGTGCAGCATCTTAGCCACTGAGTGCAGCTGGGATCAAGTGGCTTTGCAAGTAATAATTTTGAAAGGTTTAGCTGGTCCATAACCCTAACCCTTTTGCCTACACCAGAGAACAACCCATGGCTCTTTTCCTCCCTGTATTCCACCAACGACTGTGCAACTGTTTCTTTCTTTCCACCACTGTCCCCTCATCAGGGAAGGCCAATGTAGTTATGAGCAGGCTGTACTTTGTGCATCTTGATGACATAGTAATTTTCCTGGATCTTGGAATGAGCACGTTACCAATGTGAGAAATTTACTTAAGAGGCTACTAGAAAACAAGTTGTTTGTTAAGGCAGAGAAATGTGAATTTCATGTGTCCTCACTTGCCTTCTTGGGGTTCATTACTGAAACAAAGTGGACCCAGCAGCTTAAACCCAGCTCAGATTAATGCATTTCTGGAGTGACTGGTTCAAATCACTCACGACCGCCCTTTATGTGGTCTCCGGAGGCTGAAACTGCTTTTTGCAGATCAAAAGAAATGTTTTGCAGTGCTCTCCCTGATCCTGACCTTCAGTTCATGGTGGAGGTCCACACCCCTGACTAAGGAGTCAGAGCCATCCTCTCCTAACGTTTCCCCTTCGAACCAGAGACTCCATCTCTCTGCATACTGCCAACAGTGGTGCTAGCGTTGCAGGAGTGGGGACTCTGGTTAGAGGGTTCTGTTTATCCATTTACTGTATAGATCAAACATAAGAACTTATTTTACATTCTACCTGGAGGTTAAACTCTCACCAGGATTGGTGGTCTCTTTTCCTGGGCAGATTCAACTTCACCATCAGCTACCATCCCAGATCCAGGAACACAAAGCTGGATGCCTTTCCCTGCCAGTTTTCTTTACCAGTGGAGGAGGCTCCCATTGAGGCTATTGTAACAGTTATTGAGATGGGTATAAAACATCAGGGACCATCCAGAAACTTGACCTGCTAAGAGCAAACAGCACACCAGCTGCTTTTGGCTGTATGTACAAAATTATGCATAGAAATTTTATTCCTCACTTGCACAGGTGTGCTGGAGACCTACTTGAAGTGACAAAAGACAACCAAGACCAGAAGGGCCAAGGCAGATGACCCCTGAGTAATAATCTGTATGAGAATTTACAAGCTAGGGTGGTAAACCACAGCAACAACAAGCTGTTCTCTCAGCACAGTTCCACTGATTGCATCTAGTTATCAAGATTGTAACAGTTCATGAAATTGAACTGTTGGGTAAGTGTTGAGTGTTGAGTGTAGAGTGAAATGTTGAGTAAATGAGTAAGTGAAAAAAACACCAGTTTCTTGTTGTCTACTCTCTACTCTTTTTTAAAAAAAAATAATTTTTGCTCACTGAACAAATCAGTAGACTGGGACTGGTTCTAATTGTTGTGCTGTAGGTCAGGGAGAATGTTGATGAAATGGATGAATACTTCAATGTGTGTTTCATGTATACAATGACTTTTCAAAAAGTATGGTTTTAATTTTTTAAGTCCATGTCAAAAAATACTCACAAGCTTATATGTTTATTCAAAAACAGGTTTTGTTGTGTAGAACAGTTTCTTTTGTTTGTGATAGGGGACAAAAAAACAAAACAAACGTAACAGACAGGGAATCATATACAATTACAATTACATCTTTGTGATTTTATGCCTCCACCAATCACATTAGGTATTACATGTGTTTGTTTTCCAAAATTAAAGTGATCACTATACTAACATGTCAGACACCATAATTTCTAGTGAAAAACATGGACCTTTTCACTTCAGGATTATTTCTACAAAAGAGTTCAAGGGACAGATAAAAAGTTTTGTTACATGGTGCAACAAGCTCATTGTCAGCAAAAACTACAAAACAATTAAAAAAAAACTTGATGCTTTTCATATATCTTAAACAGAGAAAAAAACATAATCGCTACTGTTTTAGGTACAGGCTCTTGCCAATGCAGAGAAAGGGCTGTTCAAAAAAAAGGGCCTGTAACTTTGGAGGATATCCACTTGATTTGTCTCACTTTTACAGCTGCAGTCTCATATTAACTTCAGGAAGTGTCTTTGAGTAGGAGTGTGGATCTTGTCTCCTCTCACTTACACTGAAATTAATTGAAGAAGGAAACTTTAAATGCATTATATGAAGAGTAAGAACTCTAACAGCTAGGGAAACCTGTCATTGTTAGTTTGAGCACTTGAGTTTTGTTTTAAGACAGACTGGAATAAATAAACACCTATCCTCTAATTCCAGTGAGGAGATTAGGTGTGAATTCCTTAGGACCTCTATGCTTTAGATTCTCTTCACCTTAAACAGAGTTTTCCTCTTTAAATGAAAGGGCATCAGAGTTAGTGGGTTGATTTAAAGGACTGTATTACCTGACTGACAAAAAAGCCCAGGGGTAACGGTGTGTAGGTTAGCTACTGAAACTGTTTTAAAGAATGATCAAGTTAAACTATGTGCTTTGATAAAGCCAGTACTCTTTTCCAGTGAATATTCTGGCAATAATATATTAAATACAGCACAGAAGTATCTGAGTGATTTTCACTTTATTTCATGACACATCCTTCTTTACCGTATTGTAAAGTGTCTGCCACAATGCTATGACTTAAAAATAATTAATTTTACTTCAGGATAGCATGAAGATTATCCACAATCATAGACAAATTTATAAAACAGTAAACTACATCACATTCAGCCAACCAACAACCATCATCATGCATCACCTATAAACAATATTGTTAATAAATATTTTGCTATTTGTAAACAGCATTAATTTACTGTTTAGCGGCTGTATAGCAAATGGTGAATCTGAGAAGGTACACCTTAGTGTTTCAGAAGGATCCTAGGGCTGGTTCTGGTCTTAATGGATGAGGTAGCAGTCTTGGTCTGAATGAGGACCTTTGTAGAGCCTCTCAGAGCTCTGGAAAAGCTACCGACAGGTGCAGTGTCCTTAGAAGGGTCCTCTGTGGTGCCCTTAGAAGAGTGTTTTACAGCACCTTTGGGACTGTGGATAGAGCAACTGCTGGCTGATGAAGTACACTTGGTATTGGGTGCCTTTCTTGTAATTTTGTTAGTACTTTTAGCAGTGTGCTTGGCAGAATAACTGGCTAGTAAGCCAGTGTGTGCATGTGTAGATGTCATTGAGTTAACAGCAGCTTTAGTTACCAAAGTTCTAGAACCTCTGGAATCAGTATTTCTGCTAATTGGCTCAGGGATTGTAGATGATGCACACTGATTTCTCTGGAGCCTTTTTTCTCTCACTTGTCTGCAAATGATCTTACTGACAGGGCTGACGGTATAGTTTGTGATGATGTTGGTGAAGTCTGCCACATCTTGAGAGGATTCCAGAGCAGTGACTTTTGCCAAATTTATCTTTCCAACATTAACACTGTCCTGTAAGTCTTCAATAATAGAACTGGCCGTCTCCAGTCTAATCTTTCCTACATGGCCAAAGCTATTTTGTTTTAGTTCTTCATCATGGCTACTGGTGATTTCATCCATATGGCTCACATTTTCGTCTGTAATATCTTTATCGCAGTCTGCCTCCCTTTGTGGCATTTCACTAATGCAGCAGTCACTCGCCAGTGGGACATCACCTAGATTGTGTTGCAATGTCTTGCACCTCTTTGATGAATTGTTGTCCAGAGGGACCCAATTCAGAGGGGTAGGGCTGGTGTCAGGTGGGAGGCCTCTCCTTCTTCTTGACAACCTCAATAGCCCAGTGCTTTCACTAATCTGTCTGATCACTAAACCATTAGTCAATGGGATTTGATTAGTGGTCTTGCATGAAGTTTTTTCTGGACTGTGGGGAACATGTAAGGTCTTGACATTTCTACAGTGGTTAGGGACTGTTCGGTTGTCGAGAAGAAGGTCTTGATTGCAACAAAGGTGGCTTTCGTGGGAGAGGTTAATTTCTTGTGATCTGTTTTGGAGATGGGCTCTTGGTTTACAGGTACTGCTAGGTCTTGAACAGGGCCTTGAGGATCGTCTGCTACCAACCTCTGTGCTAGACTTCAAAGGAGGGACTGACCTGATATAGGAGGTTCTTTGATCAGACGATTGAGTTATCATGGCAATCTGCAACAGAAGGAGATTGTAATAGTTCATGTTAACTTCTGCAAGCAATTAAATCAGGAAAAAGAAATTAAACACAGTTCACACACATGCTGTTCACAACAGGCTCAGTTACAGCATATTTAGCAGAGTAAAAGAGTAAAAAGGAAAGGGGCATTATTATGAGTAGCACTGCCTTTGCACAAAGGTGGGAATGATTTAAGCCACCGGTATGCTGCTTCAGAGGGATGTGTCAGATCGGCAAACAGCTTCAGAAATCGAATCCCCCAGATTCTCTCCAGCACTGAGTTGGGGAGGTGATCTATGTCTCATCTTGTAACTTTTCAGAACAGATCATCTGACATTCGCACCTACTTCAATGTGATGTGCTAGGTGTCTAGAGACGAGAAAAATGCCAGGGTTTTAATTTCTCTCTCTAGCTCTTTTTTTCAATTATTGACACAAGTATTCCAGTAATTTTCTATGTAAACAACCAAGTGCAACACCATGAATGTCCTCCAGGAGTTATTGCTCAGATAGGTGTCTGCCCCTTCTCTATGGTGACCAGCTACAATGTGGTCAGACGAACAGTTTTTCTGAACTAACATATGTCCTAGATTGAGTTTGAAGTCCTAGGGCCTTGTGGTGAGGTGTGCAAAGTGTTGTCTAAGTTTTATGACTTTTAACCCCTGCGAACTTAGGCCATGGTTTCACCGAATTCAAGGTGTGTGTCCACTGCTGAAGTGGTTTTAGTAAGACAAGGGAAGGAGGCTACATTCATCTCGTTCCAGCCATCGTGAAGATGGAATCTACGAGAGGGCAAAGCCTGTGTGGGATAGGTTGAAAGCGAAAATAATTTATTAGTTCAGACTAAACCCCTTAACCTTTTTAACTGCATTGTATACTGTGTTGGACAATTTCAACTATTCATTGTGCTTTTTAACATGTCAGCGTTCAATCATTCACACAGCCTTCTCAAAATAATGTCAAGAGGTGTCTCCACAAAGTGCAAACCTTCTCATTAGGACACAAAAACAAACTTACACAAACATTTTGACACACCAAGTGAATGGCTGCATTTTGGGGTTAATTAGTTTTGCCCAAAAACACTTCAGTGTACAGATTGGAAGAGTCAGAGATAGAACCACCAACTTCTGGTGAGTGGACCTGCTCTACATCCTTAACCACAGCCACCCACTGAATTTTTTATTGCAACTGGAAGAATGTAAACTGCAGCAACAAACACAATGGCAACATGTTCCTTGGGTAGTTAATGTTTAATACTTCAAAAATAAAAAATTCATATTGGAAAAATTTTTCATAAATTTTGACTGTGTTTAAGCACTTAGCATAACTGATGAATACAGTGTCCAAATCTTGACTTTAAAAGCTCATGCACAACTATAGTATTTTGTACACAAGTGCATAGGAGTTAATATCAGTAGGCCACAAAAGAGAGTTCTTGAACACTTTCCTTATATACCCTACATGTAAAGCCAGTCAGGGACTGTAAGCTTATAGGCACTCAGTCAGACAAGCTGTATGTATTTAGCCAACATTCCACCCTAAAATATGTGCATTCCACAATCCAACAAAGAGAAACTACATCCGTTCACACAAAAATGTTGGTCAAACCAGATCAAAATATACAAAATCTCTTTCATAATAAAGATAATATTCAATCAATGGCTTATTTCAGGGTGACATCTATCATGATTATGTTGTTTAGGTTACACCATGAGTAAACCTCATAATAGGCAGTAGATTGATATCAGAGAGTTTAAATACGTAGACGCAGAGATACTGCTTAGATCGTCCAAACATGGCTTCAACATGGCTTCAATATGTTGACAGAAGAAGAAGTTTTTTAACAGTGAATTAGTTTGCCCATCAAATGCATGCCTTGATTTAGAATGATGTGATGGACACAACAGTCTCTGTTTTCAGATTGTTAAGTTAGCCTGAGTCACGCTCTGACTCCTGCGCCAGACGATTCGCGTTCCATGCCTTCAGTCTCTGCGCCCTCGTTCCCGAGAAGAGCCCTTCGTCCTCCAGTTTACCCTATTGATTGTTGTTTCTGCATATCTCTAGGTATTTCCTCCAGTGAGTTTTTGAGTCCTGGTAAATTTGAGTTCTAGCAGTTTTTTTGTAAGTCTATTTTTTTCCCTTTGGGTGTTTTTCTGTTTGTTCTTTTGTTACTTTCGCCATTGTGTCAGCTGATGAATGAGGCCACAGGCCAAATATGTCATCAAGATGTCTGAGATACAGAAAGGGGATTTTGGCACATTTTTTAAATGCTGTAGCCCCTCAGTCAGCCATATAAATATCAGTGTATACTATGTGGTATTTTCTGCCCATAATTCATACAGAAATCTGGAGGAAATAATTGCCCTTGTATTCAAAAACATTGTTTGTGAGCTACTGCTTTCCCAGTAATGTGTCTATATGTAGAAAATTAAAGTAGATTTTAGTACTCGAATTGTTTTTTATTTATTAATAAAATCAAGTGTGTCTTTTATATAGCTTGAATGTTGTTTTGCAAAGGGGTTCAAAAAGTGGTCAGATCGGAGTCACACAGAAGGTAAAAAATCAGATTCTGTCTTCTGTCTGATTCAGTCTGCAGTATGAAAATACCATGCCAAGTTTTAGGTTTTACCTGCAAGGCTGATGTCTTTTATTATCATCTGTTATGTAAAAAAATATTAAACTTTCAAACAAACAGATCAAAAATATTTGTTGGTCACTTATTCAGTGATTAAATCAATTCATTGATTAAAGCCAAGCCCTCCATGAAGCATCTCTCCTGACCGACAAACTGAATTGATGGATGTGTTGTACTAAGCACAAGCTGCTAATAGACTTCTAGCCCAACAGGGCTCATCAGGATAAAGAGAAGACTTTCCAACCCAGAATAAACTGAATGTATCAGTGTCAGAATGAATCACAATTATTGATACAGTGAGACACCTTAATGGCAGAGAAGCATGTAGAAACGATGATCAGACCTTGTTAGTCTTCCTGACCTGTAGAGAGAGCTGTTGAGGACTAGGGAGGTCTCTGTCTTTCCTGTTGTCCTCTATCTCCTCTCTCCTCCTTCTCTTTTGCTGTTCTTCCTCTCTCTTCTCTCTCTCTTTTCTCCTCTGTGCTCGGGCAGTAAGAGGGCAGGAGTTGACCCCTGCAGAACCTCCACTAATGCTCAGAGACTGAGAATCTAGCTGCGCTGAAGGACAGCAAGACAGATATAGAGGCACAGAAGAAAGATAAGGAAGAAAAAAAATAAAGAAAATAAAAACATTTGAGTGACGCATTTTGTTTAATCAGTTATCTACCTTTTAACTTAGAGTTTGCTCAGTGATTAAAGGTCAAGGTTCAGGTCAAAATTATAAAAAAAATTAACAGGGCAAAACACAACAACAATATATGAAAACAAGATATCAAAGCTCAACTCAGATTAAGAGCCTGTGAGTAAAAATGGGTCTTCAGCAGAGATTGGAACATATCAACAATTTGAGCAGTTTTTAATTGTAGGAGAGCTTTTCCAGAGATGGGGGCAGCCACAGAAATAGCATGGTCGCCTCTGTCTCTGATGTAGATCTGGATACATCCATGACCATCTGAGTGGACAGCCTCACTACTTAGACAGGAGAATTTATATGAGGGAGCTCCCACAAATGAGGTAGTGCCAACCCATTTTTAAACACAAGTAAGAAAATCTTAAATTTAATCCTGAATTGCACAGAAAACCAATGGAGCAATCCAAAAACTGGAGTAATATGTTCCTGTTTTCTTGTCCCAGTTAGGAGCCGAGCAGAGGCATTGTGCACCAACTTCAGCTGACGAAGAGCCGACTGCTCTTGTCCCACATACAGAGAGTTACAGTAGTCAAGCCACGTTGGAATTTAAAAGCACGTATGACTTCATAAAAAAATGCAGTAAAAAAATCATAATTGGAAAGATATGGCTTCACTCTGGCCAACAGTCAAACACAGCAATTTCAGTCGTATTTTTTTTTATTGAAACAAAGAAAGTTCATGTCCAACCCGGTCTTCAGGTCAGCTAAGCAATTTAACAAAGGCTGCAGCAAATCAGAATTTTGAGAATAAATCGACATTATGTAACTTTTCACCCTAAAATAACAGTTTCAAAATCATTTTAATGTCAGAGAGCGGTGTAACAGGTTGACTAGCCTCTCTGCATCAACCAATCCGCCCTCTTGTAGCTGGCTTCTTTGCTATGTAATTTCAAGTCACAACTCTGGTTTAGAAAACAAAACATAAAATGTATGGGACTATGTCTCACAAAACAGTAATTTTGGTAAAACAGGGTCATATTTTATAGAGAAAGTTTTCTCTGGTTTTCCTCTGATGTCCTAAGACTGCCTCAATTCTGTGATTCACAGATGTTCCTGAAAACAACATGTAGGCTACCTGCTTCAAACCATAGTTGCGGCTAAGCAGCACTGGCATTGCCGGCAAGAGTAAATTCAGACTGGTATGTAGTTGTTTGGAGCAGCTATGCTAAATAAAAGGCTACAGAGAGACACAAAACTGGACTTATTGCTGTTGAACAGTGAGTAGCTGCTTGCTCAGTTACGTGTCATGTGTTGCGGGTCTTGCTGGATGTTTGGCTGTCAGAAACAACGTGTGCACACTAGTTTTTGAAGCCGAATTTGCCTGTTTTGACAGAGGTTTCGCTGGTAGCATGTTAAAACTAGGCTTCTCTCTGATTCAGGTTGTGTTAGCTTAGCATACTGCGCTGCGTTTCCATTGTAGTACTGTTGCTGTTCTGAGTCGTGTGCAGAACTTTTGCAAACTTTGACACATGGGGAAAAATATACATATAATGCTGCAGAGGTGCACAGAAATGAATTTCTACGTAATGTTGCTTTCAAGCTTTCAAAGAAATACACTTGCGAAGAGTTATGTTTTCTACATTTAAAAGAAAAATATCCCAAGGTCTCAAATTCCTCTACTCAGAGGAAGGCAAGCAGACAGGTCAATAGATAAGTACCTGCTAATTTGTTGAATACGCTTGTGTTCTTCTGTTCAGCTGTAGTCCTGTGATTGGTGGAAAGACAGGAAGCAGCATGCTCAGTGCCAGTCTGCTCTTTTGCTCGCCCCCTTGATAAGAAGGTCATGTTGCTCGGCAACGCTGCTGAACCTGAAGTCACAGAAGAAACCCTTTCATTGATGTCATGTTCATTTATTTTTTTCCTCAACAGTGTCTTTTATTTTTTTTGAAAATGTACTGCAATCATACAAACCGGAATGTCAATCACACACAAGTGCCAGTATGTGTATGCATCTTAACAGACATGAGTATGAGTATTTAGAAAAGAGTTTGGGCATTTTACCAACTCACTGACACAGGATAGAATTGTGTGTGGAATCATGGATGACCAAATTAGAGGAAGACTACTGAGAGAACCTGATCTCACGCTAGACAAAGCGATAAACATTTGCAGAGCCAGTGAGTTGAGTCAGAGTCAGCTCAAAAGTCTGCATGAGGAGGTTGACATTCTTGTTCATAAGGTCTCCAAGCGAAAACCACGTGACAAAAAAAAGAGAAATGCGACACATCATGGAGTGTAAAAATGAGAAATCAGGGAGACTGTGGCTACAAGCACAAGCCAAGGAAGTGTCCTGCCCATGGACAAAAGTGCAAAGCTTGCCATGAAAAAAATCATTATGCAAAAATGTGCAATACGCGCAGACAAACAGACAACCGTAAAGTGCCACAGATAGTCAAGGCAGAGACAGATGATCAAGAATTCTTTATTGGCTCAATCCAAGCAGAAAAACATGACCACACAGTCTCACAGATTAATGCTGAAAAAAATAATAGAGAAAATTTAATTGTCAACAAGAAAGTTTTAAAAGTCAGGCTGGATACTGGAGCTGACTGATTTCCATGAAAGACCACAGAAAGCTGAAATTGGACAAAAAGGTGAGCAAATCTTGCTCTAAGCTTGTTGTTTATGCACGCCACCGGATACCAGCAAAAGGAAAAGTCATGTTGACATGTCAGCACAAAGATAAAAAGTGTGATGTGGAGTTTGAAGTCATCAGGAACAAGGCACCTGCAATCCTAGGAGGAGAGTCCTGTGAAGAAATGGGTCTTGTCAAAAGACTGTATGTGCTTAAAACAGAGTGTAACATTCTTAGTGAATATGAGGACTTATTCACTGGATTAGGCTGTGTGCTGGGAGAATACCACATAAAGACAGATTCAGACGTCACTGCGGTAGTGCATGCACCCAGGAAAGTGCCTGATGCACTAAAAGACAAATTTGAAACACAGCTGAAAAGGATGGAGAGCTTAGGGATGATAAGCAAACAGAGAGAGCCTACAGACTAGTAAATGGCACGGTGACTGTAACAAAACCAAACGAAGTTAGGATCTGCATCAACCCAGAGGACCTGAATACAGCAATCAAAAGAGAATATTGTCCATTCTACACAATAGAAGAAGTGGTAGCTCAAATGCCAAATGCCAAATTCTTCTCAGTCTTGGATGCAAACAATAGATTTTGGCAAATCCAACTTGACGAAGAAAGCTCTTGTCTTTGAACATTTAATACACCATTTGGTAGATATAGGTTCAACAGACTTCCATTTGGTATATCATCAGCATCTGAAGTGTTCCAAAGGTATATCGCCTGACACCTAGAAGGGCTGGAGGGTGTAGTCAACATGATAGATGACATCTTAGTTTGGGGAAAGAGCAGAGAGCAGCATGACCGTCGTTTGAGACAACTGCTGGACCATCTCAGAGGCATTAATCTGAAACTGAACAAAAGTAAGTGTAAGATAAGGATGACAAAAATCAGTTATA
>JAPZDY010000025.1:26647976-26662139 GCA_029783645.1 Ctenochaetus hawaiiensis
AATTCTTGCACCATTCTCTGAGGCAACAGACCTGACAGAAGGAGAGAAATCAGTTACAATTAGTATGGTGGTTCCAACTGTCCTGGACCTGAATACACACCTCCTCAAGATGGAAGAGACCCGTATACACTGTTGGCCATTAGTCAGGGCCCTTCGAGAATCTCTGGTGAAAAGATTCTATGGAATTTTAATGACTACAAACATGGCCAAGAAGAGTGAAAAAGAGGAGCCTTTTAGTCACAATGTGTACTTTTTGGCTACCATGCCGGATCCACAGTTTGGCCTCAGCTGGGTGGATCTGGATGTTACCAATGGGGGGAGTGCACCATCATCATCACTGAAGTTCAGAGATGATCTGAAGAAGACACTCACAGGTTAGTGTATGTTTTACTCTTCTCCATTTTGACAAAAAATATACACCCGTAATAATATTGGTACCATATGCAGCATCACGTGACAAATCCCAACAGAAGCTAATCAGATAACAAGGAGGCTTCATACCAAAATATGAGCAAATATACATTTTAATCAAAGGGAATAAGAAATGAAGGTCTGTCTCCATTATGTGACAACTCCTTTATGTTTTATTGAATAGTGGTGTTCCATTTATTTGCAAAATTAACTATCAAACCCTTTAAATATAACTTTAATCTCTCTCTCTCTGTTGTATGTTTTGTGTTTTTCAGATACTTTGATCTTGAAGTTGGAGGATATCTTGGAGAGTGTAGGAGATGCAACAGAGCCAGGGACTCCTGATGCGGATCTATCTAGTAACTCACAACCGGTCGAATGTCCACACCTTTTGTCCCGCTACAATGTCCACAAGAAGCACAGCTCAGGCCAGGATTCAACTCTGACATTGACAATGATCTTGTCTTCTGGGCCAAATACAATGACAGATTCCCACAACTCTACAGGATGGCACTGAAGGTGCTGTCAGTACCTGCCACTTCAGCACCAGTGGAGAGGGATTTTAGTCAAGGAGGCATCATGATGAGACCCCACCGAGCACATTTAGGTCACAAAATGTTGCAATCTCTCATTTTTCTGAAATGCAACCAAACTCTGCTTTAAACTCACCAGTATAGTGAGTGGGCCGTCTGCCCTGCTATTGCACAGGGCACTGTTGGCTTGTTTCTTCAGTTTATTATTATACCGCAGGCCTGTTGGCCTTACAATTTTTTTCAGTATGACTAAGACTAATGCTTCTGTTGATTACATACAGTATCATATACTGATCATACAAGATAATGCACACTGGGTAATTTATCAATCAGTAACTCGTTTGGTCTCGGTCTTGACTCGGTCTTGCCCCCCCTTCCAATAGCCCACCATTAGTCTGTGACAGAACATAAGTACCTCGGTATTGTGCTAGACCACAAACTTAAATGGGACTTCTGGTCTAACTGCCTCAACACTAAGGCACCTTACAATGAATGTACTTATTAAAGAGACTGTTGTTTTTTAATGTCTATGCAAAAGTGCAGCACATTTCCCTTTGCTTTTATTGAAAGTGTTCTTACATTCTGCAACATATGCTGGTTTGGTAATGCTACTGAGGCACATAAAAAGACTTCTAGGAAAACAGTAAATACAGCCAGTAAGCTGTTAGTGATCATATTACCAAATATTGAAAGTGTTTACAAAGACAGTTATTAACAAGGCAAACATCATCATCATGGGTGACAAAAGGCATCAACTGGCCCACTTATTTAAGCTGCTCCCATCTGGCTGATGCTGTTGGCCCTTCTTTAAGAAACAGATCCAAACTGCCCTTCATCCCACAAGCCATTAAATTTTTAAACACTCACAAATAACAAACACTGGGTCAAGCTGGTCTGGATACAAAAACGTCCACCTCTGTCTTCTCTCAACATACATTTCTACTACAGTACAGTGTAAGTATATGTCTGTATGTGTATGTATATAAGTATGTTCATATCCATGGTTCTATTTTACATATGATTACTAATGTGTTATCTTTGTTTTGCTGATGGCACAGAACTGTCGCTGCAAACCAATTTTCTCAGGAACAAATAAAGTCAAATTATAGTCAAAGTGTATCTATCTTTCTATTTTGTGATCTCAAGACATCGAAATGAAAAAGAGGTAGTAGCAACCATAGCTGCTCTTGAATTTCATACTCTCGGCTTTGTAGGACTGCCACATCCACCACATTAGCCTCTACATTGTACTCATCACATTGCGTTTCATTTACTGAATTAAATTGCGTGTGTGTTTAAAATATTGCGTGTTTGTTTTAATAAATAGCTTGTGCGTATTATAAATTGGGGGTACAAAATAGAAAAAAACACAAGTGCAAATTTAAAAGATACTGACTTGGAAGTATGATTATGAAATCACAAACCCAGACCAATTTGAGTTGCAAATTTTGCTAGACATTCCATTGTAATTTAATTGCTTTGTGCATAAAATAAGATTTTTTTTACATGTTCTCTTCTTTATTTGATTTGTTGGCACCTAAATACTACATGTTTAAATGATCGCTAAGCTACAGAGAAATCTTTAACTTGTTAAGCCCATGCGTTTTGTGATTTCATTATATTGGTCCTTTCAGATCATTATTTATAGTACCCCTGTTTAAACCACGGATGGGCTTACAAACCTAATTTGAGCAAGACCATTAATCAGCATTAAAATAATTTTAAAAATTTTCAGAAAGTTAATTCAAGTATAACTAAAATATTATATCAATGTGGTGATGTTGAATAGTCTATAATATACTGAAAGAATATGAGGAACACGCATAAATGTTATTTCTCACCCCAAACTGAAAACATTGTTTTTATATATTGTGTTGTCTCGTTTCAAATTAAGACAATTAATCTAGCTAGCTCACAGATTGTAAGATTATTAACATTCATGTTATTGCCAATTGATTGTTAATATAATTAGTATTATTATTAACCGATCATAAGTTCTCATTGTACTTCTGTACCTGCACCTTTATATATTTAACCAAATTTAAGGTGGGCTAGGTCGGCTCACATGAATGTGTGGTTTCTGTCCAGAGCGTGATCTGTGCATGGTCTGTGGTGGGAATGACACAAGTGTGCATGTGCATGCTTGTTCGCGTCACGAAAGGGAGGATGTGGATAGACACAAACAGGCATGTGCAATTGGCCGCATATCCATGGCTTATCAAACAAGGCTGGGCCTCTGACACCACTGAAAATTTGGGGTATTACACCATGAGGTAGGGAGTAGTGAGATCTGGCCTGTACTTGTGGAAACACTCCAAAGATAGCGTCGTCCATGCATGCCATTACCGTGGATGTATTATAAGAATTTTACTATAAGCTCTTATAATACATCCATGGCCGTAACCCTCCGATAGCGCAGCTTCAGTTGCACTACACATGCCCAAAATCACAGCCCGTGTTCCGACCTTGCTTGCTTAGCCTTGGATGGGTCCAGATGCGGTCTGGTGGACAGTGCAAACCTCGCCAACCACAAACCACACTCTAAATTCTAACCCAAATTAGAAGGGGCATGGTTTGCAATGTCTGCGATCCCGCAGGTGGACATTATTGGGGAATGGGAGGGGGACCAGAATCTTTTCATGGAGAGATTGTTCTCAAAGTGAATGATGGGTCTGCACCAGGCTAGGGGATATCAGTAAATTTGAGAAAATTTGATATTTAAGAAACTAGCACTTTATCAAATGACACTGACTCAAACTATGAGAACCATATCTTTGGTCTAGGTGCAAATTGTTGTCCATCTTCAACAAAATCTTATTTGGACTGACTATATCCTATCAGACTTATTTTTGATCAGTAGAAACTGCTGAATAATTAATTGAAATCCATCTCTTGGTAGTCTAACTAGTGACCATGTACTAGTATCCCTCCTCTTAAAGTAATGTAAGTAATGTTTTGGATGTCATTTAATTTTTTTCATCTGAACTCAAACAGCACAGACATTCTTATTGGGCCCCAACACATGGCAAAACCACTGTTGTCATTCTGTGGTCCTTAATTGGATAAAATCAAGCAAGTTGCAATGAATCTTGGCATCTGATTTCCTGGTATTTAGAGTTTTGAGCCACACATCCCATAACTTATGCAAATATGTTTTTATCATCTCAAAAATCAGTTTTAGTGTAATCTTTTTTAGCTCTTCAAGACACAGACAATTTTACATACCATTATCTTATCAGCCCTTGATTACTGAACACCTTTTTACTTAACTAAATCCAAAGATCTATTTGTTATCATCAGAGGGCGGGTGCAGCTCAGGAGGTAGAGCAAGTCATCTTTTCAATCCAAAGTGGTGGTTCAATACTCGGCTCCTCCAGTCTCCATGTCAAGGTGTCCTTGACACTGAACTCCAGATTGCTCCCAGTGGCTGTGCCAGCAGTGTGTGAATGTGTGTGTGTGTATGAGTTCCTAATTAGCAGGTTGGCACTTTGTAGAGAAGCCACCTGGCATTATTGCGTGAATGTGTGTGTGAATGGTTGAATGATAACTTGTATTGTAAAAGCACTTTGAGTAATTAAAAGATTAAAAAAGCGCTACATAAGTTAAGTCCATTTACCATTTATGTAACCCTAGATCCTTTGACAAGAGTTTTCTTGCTGTTCCAGAGGCCCTGCTGAAATAAAGGGGACCAAGTGTTCACAGTCAGGGCCCCAAGGTTCTTTAACCCTCATTCTGAGAAAACCAGTCCTTAAGGTCCTTCCTTAAAGCAGTCTTTTCTCAAAAAGTTCTCGATTTTTCTTGAGTTTTTACCTTTTTTATGTGTTTTATTGTTTTATCGCTTATTTTTAATCCACTTTTATGTTTTTTTTCAAAGCCCGATGAAATAATGACTTAAGCCTATCTGTTTTATTTTTGACACCTTTAAAAGTGCTTTAATCTTAATACTAATTTTATTTTTCACTAATTTAACTCCTAATCTTTTATTACAAAAAAATGTATTCTCATTACTATGAATGTTATCGTTGTTGATGATGTAGTTGTTGTTCTTTTCGTTTCTTTTGCTTCGTCTATTGTTTAACATAAGAAAGGAGGAAAAGAACACATACAGATGACAGAGAAAGAAGAGTGTGTCAAATGCATTTATTATGAAAATTGTGAAATCTCAAAGCTAACAAATTACAAATAGAGACTTTGACTATAGTTTTACAAATTACTCAAATATGGTAGAGAATTTATTTGTGCTTGTAGTTTGGTTACAGAGTTGACTGTATATATTGGTGTTTGAGACATCAGCAGTCTAATATCTCTTCTCAGTTGTTTTCTGGTTGACAACAATCAGCTGCTGAGTGTATTCACAGCATGTCTTAAGAATTCTTCTGTGGTACCCTCATGGTCACCTAGCAATGCACACAAAGATGATTTTAAAATGCAAAGAATATAAACCAGATGTTATGTATCTCTTAGTATAATAACTTGCTCAATCAAACATTGATCTACTGCTTGGATTATTTTAACTTTCAGTTTCATGGCCATGTTAATACTTTCCATCTCTGTTCAATTCCACACCTCTATTAAAATGTGTCGTAAAAAGGGCATTATTCATTTTTCCACAAATGTTTGGTTTAATTAGATTCTTCTTTTTTTTTTTTAACCAGCATCTCAGTCAGGAGGGACTAGGACATGATGAAAGGGGCGAGGAAAGGAATCACTAATGTACAAACTTGGAAATAAGAACAGGGGCTTAAGTAGATGTCTACTTTCTCCTGTGCAGTGATACATTTGGTGGGGGAATTGAATTAACAAGTCTACATTTCAGCAAGTTTGCATTTACTTTGCATGCTGACAGGAAGAGCAACATGCACATCTACATGCAAGATACTGATTTAGAGCAATTCATCAGTTAAGTTTAACACATATACACAATTTGCACAATTTATACACAATTAACTTTTCACAATTACCGTCTTGACTTCTGTGTAGTTGTCCAGACCATACTCTCCTAGCTCTCTGCCATTTCCTGAAGCCTTATAACCTCCAAATGGAGCCTGAGCCCCAAATACGTCATAACAGTTAATCCTGAAGAGGAAAATACACACACACACACACACACACACACACACACACACACACACGCATTATTTCCTTCTGAGTAAGGAACTGGTCGATAGTATTGCTACAGTTCAGAGGACAGGGACTGTATTTGTAATATCTTAGCAGGACAGACTGGTATTGTCAAAAATTCTCAGCTAAAAAGTTCTCAGCTGATAACTCCATACAGGGAGTTGTCAACAGGACTGAAGTTGTAATGATAGAATGTACACTGCTGTGTGAATAATCAGTGTAAACTTCCATGCAAGATATGGCCTTTAATCATAAGTTGTCTGGGTTGGGAGAACAACAGGTAGAAAATATTTTCTTGTGTTTGTTAAATGTGAGGCAGGGAGAGCCCTGCTGGAATCATCGCAAAGTGGAGGACCTAAGGGTCAAGACCAGTCTTGTGAAAACCACAAGGTTTAAATTGAATCAAAAAATAATCTCTAAAGGAAGTTCATGATTAGATAAAGACAAAGAAATAAGAAAATAAAATAAGAAAAATAGAAAGACGAGGAAAAGTTCCAGACAGTACAGCTATCCTTGGTTTCAAATTCTCTCATTGTGCTATTCACACATCCACTGACATGAGGAATGTATGCAATATTTAAAAAAAATTACAGTCAAAATTTTACAAACAAAACTTCTGCAGTAAAAAAACAATTTTTCAATTGTAAATATTTATTTAGAGTTTCAGGGAACACAACCTATGCTATGTGCAAGGCAATATTTTAAGTAATAGCAATCCTACCAGACTGTGCCAGCACGGAGCCCATTTGAAATATAGTTGGCCTTATCGATGTCCTTAGTAAACACAGCTGCTGCAAGACCATATTTAGTATCATTGGCCCTCGTCACCACCTCCTCCAGTGTTTTAAACTTCAAGATCTGCATAACTGGACCAAAGATCTGAGAGAAAAGAAAAGACAGACCAAAATAAGAAAAGGAAAGAAAAGATGACAGAAGACTTGACAGAAAACTATGTATATAATAACTATGTGTATACACATGCATACACACACACTATATACTATACACACACTAAATATTATATGTATTTTATACACAAACACACATACATATGTATGTATAGTGTGTGTAAGCAGGTGTAATGTATATCTTTGCCATTAGTGTATTAATGTGTGCTCAAAAAACAACTGAAACATTCCCCAGGTTAACTGGACACAGTTGACAGTGTTATGACTGGGTATAAAAGGAGCATCCAGAAAGGCTCAGTTGGTCACAAGCAAGGATGGGGCAAGGTTCACCAATTTGTGAACAACTGTGTAGCAAATAGTCCAGCAGCTTAAGAACAACATTTCTCAATGCAAAATTGCAAAAAGAATTTAGGGATTTCACCATCTACAGTCTGTAATATCCTCAAAAGAGAATCCGCAGAAATCTCTGCACATAAGGGGCAAGGCCAAAACCCAACACAGAATGCCTGTGACCTTTGACCCATCAAGCAGCACTGCATTAAAAACCATCATCATTCTGTATTGGATAGTGCTACACGGGTTCAGGAACACTTTGGAAAATGTTTGTCAGTTAACACAGTTCGTTGCTGCATCTACAAATTTAAGTTAAGACTCTACCATTCAAAGAGCAAGCCATACATTAACATCATCCAGAAACACCACCAACTCCTCCGGGTCTGAGCTTGTCTGAGATAGACTAACACAAAGTGGAAAAGTGTGCTGTGGTCTGATGAGGCAACTTTTTAAATAGTTTTTGGAAATTATGGACATTGCGTCCTCCTGGCTAAAGAGGAAAATGTCCGTACAGATTGTTATCAATGCAAATTTTTAAAATCAGCCCATGGTATTGGTAACTCGCACATCTGTAAAGGCATCACTAATGCTAAAAGGTGCATGAAGGTTTTGGAGCACCATATCCTGCCATCCATTCGACGTCTTTTTCAAGGACGTTCCTGCTTATTTCAGCAAGACAATGCCAAGCCACATTCTGCACGTGTTACAACAGCGTGACTTCGTAGTAAAAGAGTGCAGGTACTAGACCGGCCTTCCTGTAGTCCAGACCTGTCTCCCATTGAAAATGTGTGGCGAATTATGAAGCGCAAAATATGACAATGGATGACAATGGAGACCCTGAAGTGTTGAGCACCTGAAGTCGCAATCAAGCAAGAATGGGAAAGAATTCTGCTTCCAAAACTTCAACAATTAGTATCCTCAGTTCCCAAACGCTTACTGAATGTTGTTAAAAGAAGAGGTGATGTAACAGTGGTAAACATGCCCCTGTTCCAATTTTTTTGGAATGAGCTGCAGACATCAAATTATCAGTTTTAACATTAAAGTAAACAGTAAATATGTTCAAAAAAGAAAAAACATATAAGAATGGGTTAAGTGTTTAAATTAATTTCTGTCTGATTTGTTTTTATTTAGGCATTTTTAATCTTCCATACTATCTTACCTCCTCCCTGGCAATAGTCATATTGTCCTGGACATCTCCAAAAACTGTTGGCTGGATGAAGTATCCTCTGTCTGCAGCCACTCCACCTCCACACATCAGCTTGGCTCCCTCTTTCTTGCCGCTGCTAATGTAGCCCAGAATCTTGTTAAACTGCTCCTGATCCACCTGGACAGATTTCACAGAGGGAATAGCTATCAAGAATGTGTGAGAGTGCTTGCCAGACTGTATATTTTCAATAGTCAGTTAGGATCCTTGACAAAGGACATGGCATGAATAACAAAAACATGTTTTAGGTATGCCCTCATATTGACGCAAAAAACAGTAATATTACTCTACCTTTTCAGTCGATATGGTTCTTTGGCATTTTACATCTCTTACTGACTTTGCGACCCTCTGCAACAAAGTGCACTTTGCCTGTGACCATGTTTCCACCTGGTTTTATCATCTGCACTGAGTGATCCAATCACAAGTGGACAGCTCTGAGCGCACGTGTTCCCACCTGGTATCAACATGCATCTTCTGGACCACTTGTGATCTGATCTCAATCCCCCACTCTACATGCAAATAAACGCAAATATCATTTTCACCTGTAAAGACCAAATGCGCTGTTGTTTTTACATGTGTGAGGCAGCAATGCACTAAACCACGCCTAGTGGACCAGAAAAAAACGAAGATGAATGCCCTTCCTGTATTACACATTATCGTAAATTTTTACTCTTTTAGCTCTTACAAAACAGAAATGATGTATTGCTGCCTCTTTATCTTCACCACAGTAGCCTCCTGGAGGTTATGCTATTTTTTCCTGTTTTTGGAGCTCCCTATCACACTGTTTGCATTTCTCCTGACATCATTTCAAGTCAATTACTATATTAGAAGTCAAAAAAATGTGGGTAAAAATTTGATAATGACCATACATTCTTAAGAGTGATCGATGTGCACTAGGCACATGATTAAGAATAAAACCCAAATGTGCATAGGTCATTTTGTAATGTTTTTTCTTTTTTTATTATTATATTTTGGTCAGGAAGACAGTGGAAACAGTAGACACACTGCATCATGGGGAGAAAAATGGCCCCCTGACAACTGCGTTATTTTTGGCACAGAAATAGATCAAGTAAGTACAGAAGACCTTCAATTTTGGATACGTCATGATGGCCTACTGTTACAAAGACTTAAGAGAGACACTTAAGAGACACCAAAAGACATAAAAAGGTCTGAAAGGATATGATTGCACTGAATTGCTCCTTGAAACAGCACAGCTGTTAGCATTCAGCTCAAAAAGGAAGTTTCTACTCAAGAGCATTCAAAATATATTTATTTTTGTAAATGATATATTTTGGGATTGGATCTGAAACCTAAGACTCAAAAAGAGCAGTTAAACAGACAGGAGAAAATTCACTGCGCCACTATCAGCTATTTGACAGCTACTGGAATTTACTAGAATTTAGCTGGATCGTTTTCTTTGATGCTGCTCAGTGCATGACATGGCATCATGAATTAATCAAGCCACCTTGAATGTCAAATGATATCTGACCATTGTTTTTGTGATTATGATCTCTCTTGCGTAACATACACTTAAGTGATGATTGGATCTTGGAGCTTAAGGTTGTTATGTCTCTTGCATGCTGTTTTTAAAATGATGCCGCTGTCGCATGAATGAGTACATACTTGCACATGCACAGAAACATTAGTTGAGTAGGCTCCTTCAGTGCGACCCTGGACAGACTGCTGTTCCCATTGCCAAAAGAATGTAGTCACATGTGGCCCAGGACACATTGCCAAATGTGGTTCGGATCAGATCTCAATCGTGACCTCAATTTGTCTTGACTGTCCCCCCCCCTGTATTATAGACTATCCTTTTGTAAGCAGATCACTCAGTACAGATGATAAAACCATGTGGAAACAGGACCTGAGGGGGAGTTGTAACAGCCCCATATCTGTTTTACGACAGCATTGTTGCACTCAGAAACCTTTAGATGGCACCACAGCACAAAGGGTGGTTTGGGTCTGTCGAAACATTTCGACGGAGCCCTGAGTCGATCCCACTTTCAAAATTTGATAGCTTTTCAGAATTACCAGTCCCAGCTTTAAGTAAGAGCAAAAGTACAGTTTACATTATTTTTTTTAAATAGGAAAATATAAAATAATTTTCAAGGTCAACACAAGATTTTAAAGGACATTTTTTATTTTGTCTTCTCAACTGTTCTCAATTGGTAAATATTTTTCCCTTTTTTTCAGGATGTGTGGGAACCTTGACATTTTATATTAGTGTTAAGGTGTATAACTCAGGATAGGGTGCGATCTGCACTTCAAAAATAAATTGAGGGTTTATTGGTGTATATATTTTCTTTGATCTTGTTGAGAGTAAAGTCATCATGAGCAACTGAGTTCTATTGTGAGACAGTGAATGAGCATGCATGTGTTACCTGAGGTCCCTGCTCAGTCTTTATGTCAAAAGGGTCTCCAACCACTCGTCTTTTGGCTCGTTCAACACTTCGTTCAACAAACTCATCATAGATGTCTGCTTGGACAAAGGTTCGAGAGCCAGCACAGCAGCACTGGCCTTGGTTGAAGAACAGAGCGAAGTGGGACTGCTCCACTGCATCTTCCACTTCATGAAAAATTGTAAAAGACATTAGATTTAGCAAAGAAAATATTTTAAAAATAAGGAATACCAATATTCCTCCATTATTATATCAATCTTTGACTTACAATGATTTGTTTTTACAGCAGTGTTATTTATGACCCCGCTGTTGTGACACAGTAGTTTATTCAGGGTGTTAGCAGTACACCGTGGTTACTGTTTGCCAGGTGTGCTTACAGAGACATAGCCATTCCCTTTACATAAAATGAAATGCAAGTTTTTGTATGACTGTGTGTATCCTGTTGAATAATAATCAATAATCACTGTCAATTATATGAGGTTGATATTCCTCCACTTCATGTCTCACATAATTGGATAATGTTTGTTAGATGCACGTATTCCCAAACAAAGACCACAAACCAATGGCCCAACAGTTAACCTGCTGTTTCAGGAGGCCCTAGGACAGTTGCTTGCTTTCCTAAATGGTAACACAGCCTTGAATAATATGCGGATGCAACAGTTATATCTGTAAAACATAGAGAAGTATACAAGAACAGAAACAGAAGGAGTACATACTGTTAGCATCAGAGAGGATGATATTAGGACTCTTTCCTCCCAGCTCCAGAGTGACTTTCTTCAAGTTACTGCTGCCTGAAGCCTGCTGGATAAGATGACCCACCTGATGGACAGGGAAAGGAAGATATGTTGCCTGTCTCTGATTTAAATTTCTTTAATAGCATAGAAGCTTGTGCTATAACATAACTACAACTTATTTATTGGTGAAATGGACAACATTTATACCTCCTGGTCATAGTTGTTGCACTCAACCTTGCACCACTATTCCTCAGGTTGCTGGGTTCACACCATGGATGATTAGAGACCATACTGACAGTCATATTGTTAGATTTGGGATAATAAGATAGACAGTATGTCAAGCGAGGAATCTTTTGTGGTATAGAATAAATTAATTTAGCAAAATACTGTCTGATGCGTATCTCTGTGAAACATTGTAAATGAACTGTAATTTATAACTAGATGTAACGGTAATATAGCAAATCAGGGATTGAACCTGATATTTCTGTAATTTTGATAATCTAACCGGTCACAACACTTTAGTTTCCACTACAAGAACATTGACTGCTGCTAGCTGTGTTAGTTAAGATATGCTGAATTTTACTTGTATGGTCTTTAATGTTCAGACGTTTAAGCTAAGAAACCTAATGCGTGCTAATACGATGGCTTGATGCTATCCACTGACGTATCCTGGCAACTCCTGAGCTTCTTAGGTGGATGACAACATGTGATATCAATGTAGTTATGCTGTTAGGTGAGAGATCCTTATCTGCTCATATAAGGTCTCATCAGTAAGCTTGCTAAAAAGTTAACAATATGATCATTCTAGACCTGTCAAAATGTTTTAGATGATTATTTCACCACTATGTGTATATGTATGTGTGTGTGTGTGTGTGTGTGTGTGTGTGTGTGTGGATGGGTGGGTGTGTGTGTATGTTTTATTTCATTTATTTTATTTATTTATTTATTTATTTATTTATTTATTCATTTCCCTGAAAAATATAGACTTTCATTCTGCATGTTTCTAAAAATTCTGTGGATGTATTATTCTATACATACAACAATTTTATAAAATTGTTGTCCTTATGACCCTTAAGGTGGCAATTTAGGTTTCAGTGATTTTAAACAAACCTGAAGTGTGTTCTGAGCACTTAATGGAGGGCTGCAGCAACCTGCTTTACAGCACGGGCTGCAGGATTAGGTATATCTGGAAGTCTAGGTGTCTACACTGTCTATGAAAGCATGTTGTTTTCACTCATTTTTTTTTCTTATTGACTTTACTTCTTTCATTTAGTGAGAGAAATGAGCAGTTTGATCTGAAATAAAATCTGTCACTTTCAAAGATTACATACTCTTATTTGTAAAGTATGTTAATTCAATTGAATTTGCTCCTTTTTCATCCTCAAAATGACAGCTTAATCAGCTAAAAGCAATGGTAGTCCTTTATATATAAGCAGAGCAACTAGACAACAATATTTGTGCTTTACACTCTCCCCCTGAGGGAGGCTAACAGAGCTGGCCTACAGAGACAGGTAGTCACTTGGAAGCAAATCCATGATTATGTTGCTCTAGTGACTTATATCCACATACACATACCCCTCCAGAAAGTGAAGATTACGCACATACAGGTAAGATTAGTATACACTTCCTTCATCAATGTAACAGGGGAGAGGCATTAGATTACTAGCTTACCAGCTTTTGAGTTAGAACTAATTATGAGCCAGGTTAGTAAACCAGTGCAACGGGTACATTTAGCCACAGTTACAGCCACTATTCAGTCTACACGGGTAGGTGTGTAATTTTTTAACAGAGCATCTCAAAATCAGTTAAGAGCAGTGTTTTGTGTGGCCAGGTGTGTGTATCACACTGGTTGTTTGTTGAAGTAGAGTTGCTGCTGCTGTGTTGCTATTTGGTTGCTCCTCATCTCTTCCATGCTCTGCCTGCCTGACCAGCTGAATATCATCATTACCTCCTCTGGGCAGGTAGAAAGGTGTGGAGCGATGGGACAGGTGCTCTCTGGCACACCTTGTGTGAGAGGTAAGTGTGATGCCCCTGTGGGATCATCAAGAAGTGTCTTTGCTGCTGTTTTCATATTGGAGGTGTGTCCCTAACCTGTAGCTCTCACTTGCAGCAGCTTAATTTGAGTACATCAGCACACCTGGGCCCAGTGTGGTGAAGTTACTTAAGTTCCTGCAGTTTGCTCTAACTCTTTCTCCTCTGGCTGTCTCCACAGGCACACCACGTTTTGGTTTTTACATGTTGTCCTGAGTTTGCCCTTTGTCGTGTTTGCACCTTACAACATTATCACACACATACACCTCTTTCACTCATGCACATGACACACAACTGACCTACACTACTAATTATCACATCCCATTCTGTAAATATTTAACTTGGCTATTTAATTTGGTCTAATTTGGTTTAATTTGATTTAATAAAGAATTATTTAAATGTTCATCACAGCGGTGGGCGATATATCGAATATACTCGATGTATCGATGTATAAATCTGATGAGATGTATGAAATGACTATATCGCGAC
>JAPZDY010000025.1:26729960-26741308 GCA_029783645.1 Ctenochaetus hawaiiensis
TCCTCTTCTGATATTGACGAGTGTATTACTGTCATAAGTAATACGATTTTCAGTAATAAAAACAGGAGGATCGCTCCTTTTTCGTTTTGTTATGCTTAAGTTGAGGGAGCCACCAGCTGCTGCATGTGTATGCGCTGTTGTTGCCATGGTAATCTATTACATGTTTCACTCTATTTGTTTATGTCATGTTATTTATTCTATATAAGTTTTAGCTTAGCAACAGCAATGACATTAATAGAGAAAGTGCCCAAAGCAGTGTCCAAAATTGTTCTTTTCAATTTTGCCGATCAGGGTACTATGTAGTCACTGTATAGTCCTCTATAGAGAAGACATAACATAGTAAATAGGGAGTAGTGAGTGAGTAAGTGGTTGGGGTTGTGGTCAAAGCCCCAACACCTCCAGAAAGGGGGAATGACCAGCCACAGCATATTTGCAATTAAAGCTACAGACTACAGGTGCAGAAACAGCTCATTTAGAAGAAGGCTTAAAGAAAGAGAAGTATTTGGGCATGCCCAAGCATATGATCCTGGGGTGTTTTAAGCAAAAAACTGCAAAGGCATATTTTGGAGACTTCTGAGACCTATTCATACTGTCAAAAAGGGTAATAATATGGGACCTTTAATATAACATCTGTTGTGAAAAATCCATTTTAAAACTCTTACGCAGGTTGTGAAGTAAGAGTTGCATCTTTTACTTGAAAAGACAGAGTATGTTGTTTAAAGAAGCAGTTTAACTTACCTATAATGCAATCTGCTCTAACAAAATCAAAAAAGAGATCTGAATCGCCCATCTACCAGCCAATATGGCAGGCAATCAGCAATCCGCCTTAGCAGCAAAACACATGTCTGGGACATCTCTTGTTTCTTACTAAGGATTAACAACTGCCAAAACTTTTCCTGTAATATTAATGTAATAGGTGCGAGCTATAACTTTTGTGAGTTAGTGTTCCAAGTTTCTTTGCTTGATCTTATTAAGCACCTGAGTTGCATATATTTTTGTGACCCCCGGTTGGGCGCATTTGCAGTTTTCGGACTCTTGAGCAAAACCAGCACTGCTGGAGTTTTCAAAAATACTCATCACCAAGCTTGGACTCACCCAAATATATTATTATATGTGTATGTGTATGTGTGTCTCTTGTTTTGTCTACAGCATTATTATTCCTGGCAACTCCAGAGTTGTCAATCATTCACTGCGACCTGAAACCAGAGAACATCCTGCTGTGTAACCCCAAGAGATCTGCTATCAAAATAGTTGACTTTGGGTCTTCCTGTCAGCTTGGACAGAGGGTGAGCAACATCCTCACATGTTCAAACATACACACAAATCTTCCAGATATGTCTGTCTTAGTGCATTGATTTTAATCAATAACAACGACTAGGCAGCTCTGCTGCTGGGACCTCTTGTTTTTCTTCCTCTTGTTATTCTAAGGCTTATTATCATTATTATTTCTACCAGTAAGTCTGCCTTCTAAAGCATGAAAATAAACACAACTTGTGCATAGGTCTAACTTTGTGCCAGACATTCAACTGAATGTGTGGACCAATAGTCCTGATGATGTTGCAGCAACTGTCTGAAGTTTAAAACTTTGACAGTTCATAACAAATCTGCCGACTTTGCAACATGCACCAAAATTAAGGCCCGTTTGAGCAGAACTTAAATGTGCTGTGACCTAGGAGGAATTATTAAAATATAGAACCCATCTCCTCCCATATTTTTTGTTCAATTGACACACTGGCTACTCTACATTTTTCTTTCAGATCTATCAATACATCCAGAGCAGGTTTTACCGCTCTCCTGAGGTTCTGTTGGGAATGCCATATGACCTGGCCATTGACATGTGGTCTCTTGGGTGCATCCTGGTGGAGATGCATACAGGAGAGCCTCTCTTTAGTGGCTCCAATGAGGTAAAAGCAACACCACCACATTAGTTAGGTGGGACTTAACCATGATTCTGTATTATCCTGTATCAATGTTCACGTTTGATTCAGTATATTTTTAGGCTGTAGTTTTCTTTGTAGTGGTTCAGGAATCCAAGATTCTTGAACAACTACTACTTCATATCATATCAACATCTGAAACAGAAGCCGCAATGTACTTTATATTCAACATTTAACATTTTTTCTAGTTTAGGGTCGGCTGAGTAGTTTAACACTCAGCTAACTTTCTTTGGAATCACCCACCCCACATTTGAGTGTGTCATTATACATCGCTGGAGATATTGTAGATTTGTTAAATATTTAACATGAATAGTTTTAAAAATCAATATAATGTCCTTGTTGACATCACTTTCCTTTCCTGAGCCTTTGCTCAGTCCTAGCTTCAGGTTCATACATGATGTTTAAATAGTGAGGTTGTTTAGTACATGTGTATGAGCACATGCTGAATCTTTGCATGTACTACTGTTCAGTGGTCACAGTAGGTGTTTGTGTTTGAGGACTCAAACCACATGCCAATGCACACTACAAAGACTGTGTATGTGTGTGTGTGTGTGTGTGTGCGCGCGTGTTTTTGTGTCTTTGTAGGTCGACCAGATGAATAAGATTGTTGAGGTTCTGGGGGTCCCACCTACCCACATGCTGGATGCAGCTCCTAAAGCCAGGAAGTACTTTGACAAGCTGTCAGATGGTCTCTGGACAGTGAAAAAGAACAAAGACATCAAGAAGGTATTTTTACTTGATGACAGATCCATTTACATTTTTTGTTTAAAAGGTAACCTGATGACATGAGGCCTAGTGTGGCATTTTGTTTTTACTGTAGAATAATTGTAGCTTTTAATTTGTGTTTTCAGCAGTAGTTGGCTGACTAACTGGCTATTTGACCGAAGTCTCTGTTATCTGCGTGTCTACTTAGACTAGCGCACTTGTTTTTCTGATATGCAAAGTGCTCTCAAGTAAAAGTAAAAAAGTATCTAATTGAAAACCTAATTGTGTTTTGATTCAATAAAGGTTCTGCCCTTTGTTTGTATGTGTTTGGAAAGTGTAAAGGTTAATAAAAGAGTTAATTTGAAATGTACGTATAAGACCCCTTTCTGCAAATTGTAGATAGAAGTTTCATTGGAAACTCTTTTCTCTTAAAGGGAAATAAGAGAACGGACTACAACCTGTGGATTATAAATGCATGGGTTGATGTGGATTTTAATTCACCCTAATTGTTTCTGTGGTGGCAAAAGTCTTGGTGTCTGATTCAGTAATGCCTTTTAGCATTCTTAAAAACACACAGTATTGAGAACAATAACAGTTTACCTGTTACAGTACGTAACACTGCTAAGGTATATGCATGTGTGAGATCAATAAGTCTCTTAATACTTCTTTATGGTGTTAATGGGAGTAATGGATCCTGAATTCATATATTTCTGTGTCAAAGTGCTTGCATTATTTGTGTTTTTTAGGAGTATAAACCCCCAGCCACACGACGTCTTCATGAGATTTTGGGTGTTGAGACTGGCGGACCAGGGGGGCGAAGGGCAGGAGAGCCGGGACATGCCCCCTGTGACTACCTGAAGTTTAAAGGTAAACTAACAGTTTTCAGGGATCGCCTTCACTTATTTTCCTAAATCATTAATGTTAAAGTGAAATTATGTGAAGTGAATTTATTGTAATGTACTACACACTCTGTCTTAAGGAGTCTCATGAAAACATCTCAATCCAGTGTGAGCTTGTTAATAGGGTTGGGTGATGTTTTGCATCTGTCAATCTTCAATAAACTCGCAAAATGTCGAGAACAAAATGATTTTTATACCTATGTCCCTCATTAAAAAATATGAGTTCAAATTTCTCTCTTAAAGTTCAAATTTTCTCTGTTGGAAAAAAAATAATCAGTTCTGGCTTTGTTAAAATAAGCCTTTAGAGGAAAAATTTGCTGATTAGCCTTATTTGTATCATTACAATGTTTTAAGTAAATATGCAAATTAAAAGTCAGCCACATTATGCAAAACACATCACACATCTAGGGGACTTTTCCAGTTCTAATGTCAATCAATCTAAAGATTGTGCTCGTTGTATGCCACCGAACTAGAGTGGATAGTCTTGGTGAAAAAGTTAATTGACAGAAATGTGTAGGGCTGCACTTCATTTAAATTAAATAATAACTATCTATGAGCTTGTAGAATGCATGTTGCAGCAGAGGCTGGTGACAAAAGGGTTTCTTATATTTTTTCATAGAAGCACATATCTTTGTAAGAATTGTGAGCTTTCAAAGTGTGAATAAACTTAATTGGTCAAAGCTTGTGGTGAAAGTGCCAGCAATGACTGACCTCTTAACATAGGATATTACACAGCCTATTTGCGAGCAATGTAAAAGTTTACGTGTCTGTGCTTAATGCTACAGTATCACAACATAATGGTCTGCTTAACTTTTTATCTTAGTTTTTCAAATCATATCAATTGAGTTAACCACGCATAAGGTGCACAGAGCAAAGTTTTGTTGATGACAGAAAAAGACTCAAAATAAATGCACTAAAATACACTTGTCTCTTGGGCCGATTATCAGGTATGTGTGGGTGGACATGCTGCCCCTACAGACACATTAGTACATACAAAAGGGTGCAGATTCTAGAGATTAGTTTTATAACGTCTTAGTCCTGACAGTTACTTGTTTTAGAAAATCTTAGTTCTAATGGTTAAAAATGGCCTTTATATTGGCATAGGAAAAACCCATTCAAGCATTGATATTTGATCCAACTGCCACGAGAACAAGCTCAGCAGCAAGAATGTTCATGTAACATAAGATAACATGAAGGTTATGGTCAATAGTGCTATCTATCTACAGTGAAGCATAACTATAACAAACATAAATCATGTGAGTGCCTTTAGTGTCTTAACCACCTTCGCTTTATGATAGTTTGGTACCTTTTTTCTGAGTCACCTACAAAATATTGTCACAATAATGGTTCTCTTTTAGACCTGATTCTGCGCATGCTGGACTATGACCCCAAAAGCCGTATCACACCATTCTACGCCCTGCAGCACAATTTCTTTA
Organism: Ctenochaetus hawaiiensis; assembly: GCA_029783645.1. Lineage (NCBI taxonomy): Eukaryota > Metazoa > Chordata > Actinopteri > Acanthuriformes > Acanthuridae > Ctenochaetus > Ctenochaetus hawaiiensis. The sequence continues at coordinate 26,734,938 of JAPZDY010000025.1, forward strand.
AGAAAACAACAGATGAAGGAACCAACACCAGTTCATCTACTTCCACCTCTCCTGCCATGGACCACTCCCATTCAACCTCCACTACTAGCTCTGTTTCTAGCTCTGGTAAAATACACACAGCCTGCTCCATATACTCCACACACTTTGCAGTTTATCACCAGCTCTGCTTCTTTTCCTCTTCCAGCTCCATGAAAAATGGAGCTGGAAGAGGGGGACTCCACCATGATCCAATTCATGCTGTGTTCATGGTGCTATGGCAACCCTACACAGCATCCTGTGATGATAAACAAATACTAGGTGTATGTATTTAAAAGGCAAAGCAAATAGATCAACAGTCATCTCCCTTATGGTGTAAGATGTCTTTTTTGTGACCTGTCTCTAGCTGTCTGAATTTGCTCATGACAGACTACTATGACAGACTTAATAGTGCTCATATCCTGCTATTACTTGGTGTGGTCAGTGTGATACCAGAGAACATATACAAAGCTGCTTTGAAGTCTACCACATCTTGCAGTCAGTAAGTGCAAAACAATCTGTTATAATTTTCTGTGGTTTTTCCATAGACTGTAACCCTGTTGGATGACGCATCGCACCCAGACTGTCTATGAAGGAGTTAACTGTCAGTCCAAGTATACCTCTTGGACTGTTTGTAAAGATTCAGTGTGAGCACAAAGTGCGCTAGAGCTAAGCAGTGATTTAATTTCTTTCGACTTAACATATTGTGCCAAAGTTCAGGTGTGCTACCCCATAGAAAATTTCTTTAATAAAGCAAAAAGGCCTCATCGTTGTTTTAACAGGCACCCAGAATTTCTTACATTTGATTAGTAGTAGTCACTCACAGCTCAAATCTAAGACAAATCAAAGAATACAAATCAGTGAATCATGTTGCCATAAAATATGTCAACACAACAGTAGTGAAAGTTTAATATTGGTCTACTCATTTCTAGGTGGCTCCAGTGGTTCTTCCAATGACAACCGCAACTACCGCTACAGTAACCGCTACTACAACTCTGCTGTTACACATTCAGACTATGAGATGACCAGCCCTCAGGTACACAGAACAGTGCATCACGGACAAACTTTACTTACACACTGATATGAGTCATATCCTGTGTTGAATTATACTGTGTCAAGATTGAAATATTCACATGGAACAGTGTGATAAGCTTTGAAGTATTTTAAATTTAACGTCTCAAGTTTTAAATTTAGTAAACAGAAATACATTTTCCCTTGATCTCTCTTCAGGCAACACAATGGTGACCACAACAGCTTTTTCCATAAATGGTCATTTTAAAGCCTATATCTGCTGCATTAACTTAACCTGTTACTTGGAACCTCACATAACTAGACCTTGATGAACATCGTGTGGCTTTAGTACAAGGACAAACTTTACTACAATATTTGACAAACTAAAGGCTTTTTCATATGTGTGAAAAGGCTTTAGTGTGTTGGCCTCATCAAAATTATGGCTGTCTGAGTAAGCAAGTTAAGTGAGTGGTTGTGGGATAAATAACAGTAAGAGGAGTGGCACTGATAAAACATATTTGTGATTTTCTTTAACAATTATTAGACCAGGAGACACACTCATTGGCTAACACAGAATCTAGGTCCCTGCTGGAACCAACTCAAGCTAGTGTCCCAAAACAGCAACCAGCTGGTAGAATTATCACAGTACTGTGTTTCTTTACTTTTCTTTAATCTTGTTTGATCTCTGTAATGTGTTTCTGCCCCCTTTTGTTGTAAAATTATCTGCTTGACCATGAACAATCACTGACAACCACTGTTGACGGTACCCAAAATTCAATTTGTCACCTCTTAAAAAGAAAGCACATACATTTTGTTTTAAATTAGGTGTATTTTTGTTTTTCCATTTTAGTAGGGCTTTTCATTTGTACATGTCTAAGCTCTGTGGTTTTTGTCTTTGGAATCCCCCATCCAGGCTCCCTCCCAGCAGCAGATGAGAATGTGGCCAGGCAGTGATGGTGGAGGTGGGGGTCAGGACCCAGCATACACCCAGTTGCTGCTCCACAAGCCGGCTGCCTCCCAACAACACCAGCGTCACTTTCTGGACCCGCCACACCACCCCCACCCAACTTACTCCCACCATGGGAATGGTGGGCGTGGCCTGCGGCAGGGCGGACAGACGGTCATCAGTGGAGGAGGGGGACAGCAGGCATCCTCGCCCCAGATGAGTGAAGGCATGGATGTGGGTGTGTCCCTAGGGCTGCACCACCTGGGGGCAGTGTCTTCCATGGAGGCCTCACAGTTTGGCTCTGCCTCCCTGCCCCTCGCTTTGCCAATTGGGCTGTCTGCCTTCCGGACTCGGACGGCCCCCACCGCCCCGGGGCCACAAGCCCCACCCCCTGAGGACTACTACCCTGCCTCCAACAACAATAACCCTGCTGCAGGGGGCAGAGGGAGGCCAGACTCAGACGAGGGGCCAGCCAACTCTTGATAAAACCTGAACCATGCCCTAAAGCCATACAATTTTAACTACAACTACTACAACTACACACATACAGCCAGAGTTCAGAGACAAAGAGGTGAACTTTGTGCTGAAGGAGACAGCTTGTACTGCATGAGAGGAGGAGGAGGAGGAAGGAGGAGGATGCTGGGAAAACTCTCCTATTATCCTGTTTCAGTTTGTTCTCTTTTGTTGCGACTGTAATTGGAAAGGAATGATTGTGAAAAGTTTGTTTTTATTAATATTATAATTGTTGTTTAATATTATTTGATTGTTTTTGGGGTTTAAGGAGTTGTGTGTTCTACTTGGTTGTTGTTTAAGCTTGGAGAAGAGGAGGAGGATGTAGAGGAAAGAGCGGAGCCACACTCTTTCTTCTTTACTATACAGAGACTATAAGTGAAGGCAGATACATAAATAAAAAAAATATACATACGTGTATGTGTGTGTATGTGTGTGTACTTATACATACATACATACACACACATATATACACATATATATGTGTATGTGTGTACATATATATATATATATATATATATATATATATATACACGTACTATATATGTATATGTACACACATGCACACACACATGTTCATGTGTGTGTATGTGTGTGTATCTAAGTATAACTATAGAGACATACATCACATACTGCTGCATCTTGAAGACAGAAGCTGATTTCAAAGGAAGACATCACCAACATATGTGTGATTCAGGACTTAAGAAGTCTCTCCCTTGTCTGACAAACTCATTTTTCTTTAAGTTTATATCCTCTCTCTGTCACTCTCTATGTGGTTGGGTTGTGACAGAGTAGGGAGAGAGGGAGGAAGGTGGAGGGAGGAGAAGGTGATAGGACACTGATGCCTTCCTGGCGCATGTAGGGATCTCCCTCTCTTCTTTATCCCCCCACTTCTCTGCTCTTTTCTTCCCCTCCTCCTTCTCCTTTTGTGTTTCTCCTCCAGACAGCTCCTCCTCTCTGTGCTGCTAATCACCATGACAACTGGTCCGGATTGCTGCTAAAGATCCAACACAGATCAATAAAGAAACAAAAAGAAATAGAAACAGAAATAAAAAAAACTTTTTAACCCTTCTGCTTAAGAGAAAAGGATAAAGTAAGAACCACTGCATCTCAATGTATTTATTACTATTTAACATGAAAAAACAAACTGAAAGTAACCCTTTTTTCTGCTCTTCTTTGTTTGGTTGCCTTCTTTCTGCAGGTGAGCTCTGATTGGCTATTGTAACAGTGACAGTAACTGGTGACATGTGAGTGCCACCAGTTGTGGGGGCTGGGTGGAGGGGAGGGGTTGGGGCAAAATAAAGTTGGATATATAATAAGAATAAAGAGTATACTTTTGCACACCAAAGTCAAACAAACATCAGATCTCCGCTTTTCTTCTACAGATGTTATCCACCACGTCATGACCATGTCTTGTCAGGATAAGGCTCATCCACAGGTGACAGCTCTCATGTTCAGCTTCTATTGTGCCTTTACACCACCTTTAGGAGCCATGCACAGTTTGCATCACTGGTTACCAAAGTATGTTGTGTAGACCTAAAGAATTAAATATTTAATGAACATATTAGACAAAATTGATAACATGAATAAATACACACAAAATACCTTGTAAATCATGTACCCAGAAACCATGATTGGCTACTACTTTGGTCTAAATTACCACACCATAAATAACTGACAAAACTTAAATGTCACTGACAGAATTTGGAGAAGAATGAAGTAAAAATGGGCTAAAACAGTTCATGTGAAAAGAAGCAGGATTAAATAACTCCTAATAAACTAAAGTTTAAAATTGATAAGATTCATATATTATCATATTCTTTGTTTATGTTCAAATAGTTGCTTCTTTCATATGGTCTGCTTTATTTAAAAATCTTAATTTTAACTGAGTGGCCATTGCATTTAAAAAATAAGAACACTAAGGAATTTGTGAATAATTTTGAGATGCAAACAAGGATTTACAGTTCACAGTCTTTTTGGTAGATTTTGCAATACCTAAGGGGTGCTCTATGAATCAACATTTAATGGGTTTGCAAGAGGTTTTGAAGCCCTCGATAAGGTACCATTATAAGACAGTAGTTTTATGGGTCTTTAATGTCATTAAGGTGGCTCTCCTGGTTGGATTGCCATTGTTACTTACCTACCTAACCTGGGGCCTCATTTATCAAACATACTTGCAATCAATTTTGATCTGAAGTATGGCATAAGGTCAGTGTGTAGGATCTAGGGGAATCTGTGGGAGAAATTGAATATAGTGTTCATCAGTATGTTATCATTGGTATATTAGAATCTGAAATAAGAACTGCGTATTCATTCCCTTAGACTGCAAGTCTTACAATCTGGGAACAATTTCTGTCTTGCCTGTTTACAAGCTGTGCCACTGTAAGATTGTACTCCACAGAGTTTGCCATATTCCACGACATGTGGCCCTGAATGGAGAGAAAGAACACCAGCTCCAGAGAAGACCTTCACCTTTTTTGCCAATTTTACAACCACAGTGGGCTCTCCTGCATGCAACGAGGAGAATGTGAGCAGGGGTATATTTAGTTGGAAACCATCTGCAACTTCAGTACTAGATGTCACTAAATCCTACACACTGGATCTTTAAGCAGACAACCAGGTTCATTTTGTTATTCATAAAACGTTACTTTGACGTGCAAATATCTCTTAGCATAGTCTGGACTTAAGTAATTTACCTGTTGGTTATGGGAATTGCAGTTTGGGACACAATTGAATCCAAGCCTGTGGTGAACTTTGCATGAGCTTTATTAACAATGTGATAGTAAACCTAAATTAAAGGTGTGAGGAATAAGCAGCTGACTGCTGTGGCTTTGGATGCCTTTCTTTTGTTTTCCCTAGTAGCCCATTTCTTTTCAATGTCAACTGTAGTTCTGTTATTCTGCCCCACCTCATTGACTGCAGCAGCAACACAAGCTGAGTGTTTGGTTGACAAATAATACTTGTTGCAGTATCTGACTGTATTCTAATTTGTACTGGCATTATATAAGAGTGACTCAAAAGGCAGGTGCTGTCAATTTGTAAGTTAATAATTTACCGATCACAGATGGTGAAGTTAGAAATGGGATTTTTTTTAGCTACAATATGCTTTTTACATCCAGTATCTCTTATGTTTTTAAAATAAGCACATTTTTGGAAGTAAGTAAGACTATGAGTATTAATCTACTTAGTTTTATAAATGAGGCACCAGGTCAAAAGGATGTTTTGTTAAGAGTTTTTGGATTAAAACCAGCCATAAAGAGCTTTACATCTTTTACTGTCTATAGTCTCCTGCAGCTGAGGGAATATATTGGTATTGCAAACTTCCTGAGCCAACAAAAGAATCTGTTTAACTAAAGCAGTGCAAACTGTATGCGTCGTATAGTAGTTTTTTTTGCCATAGAAACCTTTATGAATTCAGCTGATAATGTGAGCAATAGTTTTCTCCAACTGCTTCAGGTAATAACACTAAGGTATCACACAGCATATCACTTATTCACTGAAGGATTAAGGGATTAAAGCAATACATACCATAATGGATCATGTTTTATTTATTATCATGATTTGCTGCCATGTGTGTTTGCTGGTATTTTACAAATAAGGGAACACTGATTAAAATGTATTAGTATATTGGTTTTTATCAAAGATATATATTCAATCAGTACATTTTTTATCAGATATATATTCAATCATTACTATTAATTTTGCTTAGATTTGACAAACTCAAGTTAACATCATGGTACACTGTAAGACCAAGATAATTTGTAAGAGAATAGAATAGAATAGAATAGAATAAAGTGGAATAGAATAAAGTGGAATAGAATAGAATAGAATAGAATAGAATAGAATAGAATAGAATAAAGTGGAATAGAATAGGAGGCATTGATAGTGA
>JAPZDY010000025.1:26815463-26827771 GCA_029783645.1 Ctenochaetus hawaiiensis
GCCGAACGCATTCTGTACTGTACAGGAGACACGGCACAGAGGAGACTGATTGACAATGGTCTACAGTCCCTTAGCCAGTCAGGACGCAGAACACAATGCGCGTTCATACCATTGACTGTATAAAACCATTGACTGTATAAAACACGTTGTAAAAAAATACGCTGTAAAAAAAAAGCATGCAAAATTGCACTAAAAAAATCCGCGAAACAGCGAGGCCGCGAAAGGTGAACCACGTTATAGTGAGGGACAACTATAAGTTACATTTAGAGCCGGGTAAAAAATTTGCAATTAATCACGATTAATCGCGCGTTAACTCAGGAACTAATGTGATTAATCGCGATAAAAAATTTTAATCGACTGACAGCCCTAATATATATATATATAGGTTTTTTTTGTTAAAGGCACACTGGCTTTCCATCTCGCGCTCCTGTCTTATAAAACGCACGCGCGTTTTTAATTTGCACGCGTTTTATTTCTATTTCGCGCTCCCGTTTTATAAAATGCACGCGCGATTTAATTAAATAAACAAAACGCACGTGAATATCAATAAACGCGCTTAACACATGCGTTTTAATAAAACATGCGTGCCTTAAAAAAAAAAAAAACACGTCACTGTCACCAGCTGGGCTCCATAGAACGCACAGCAGGGGTGTTGAGTTTCAACACACTAAGAGTGACCTGAGACAAGCTGCTTGAATCTGTGCTTGATAACAGACCTTATAACAGTCATTATTTTATCAATCAAAGGACAGCAAGGTATTATTTCAGAGCCATCATAATTATAACTAGACAACATATTTTTCATTGCTATGTGCAATCAGTGGACTCCCACATTAAAATGCCCAGGCGCCCACTCACTCACACAATAATTTACAACTAAAAAGGAGTTCCTTACTTGCACAGTTACAAGTTCTTTATGGTCACCTGCCAAATAGCAACTCCTGCTTACATAGTGAGTAGGTCATTCAGTTAACATGATGTCATCCAAGAGCTCCACTACTTTGTTATGAGTGTTTGAGAAAGTCTTACAAAAGAAAAAATAGGTGCAAAGTTTGGTAATCATAACAAAGATCCTGATAGTCAGCCATTCTAAAACAGTTCATTGTCCAAATTTCCCATAATTACTGATGCATAAATTATATAATTTAAAGCATTAGTAACTCATTAATTACTGACTAAACCAGAACAGTGTTTTGGAAGCTTATTAGTGGAGCCTGCGGTCCTCTGGCAGTCATGTGAGCAACAGCATGTCAGGATTCAAAGATCACAGTAAATTTTATACCAGCATAAGAGAGGGAGGAATATAGTGGTCTCTGAGTGTAGACAATATAAAAAAACAAAGCTGTGACAATAAAGCCGCACTGTCCCTGTTTGCATACTGTTTTCCTCTCAGGCATGGTTAAAGCTCTAACCTGTGCAAAGGAACAATCTGGTATTCTATCTCACAAGCTGTCAGATCTGTAAAAGGTAGCATGGCAGAGGGAGTTGACTGTTTTGACCTGTTGATAACAGTCATGTGACAAGGGGTGGGACCACACTGATCCCCATTCCAGATGCTTCACAGAGAGAAATGAGTAGATGTGAATAGGTGATAATGCCCCTGACTTGATTTAGGATTGTTTTCTTTTGTCTCTTTAATCAAAACAACAACAATAAAAAAAATAAGCATTGCCAGATGGGAAATGTGGGAGTGTAGTTATTGCCAGAGGTTTAAAATGATCGTATTTTAAGAAAATTATCACACACATCAAATTTGCATCTTACTGAAGTTCAGCACAATCTCCTTAAAAAACAGCACATACATGATGCTTTCTTTATGTGTTGTTATTATTAACAGTACCACTGTAGATAGCACTAACACTAAAAGAGCGCCACTGCGCCCCTGTCCGGAAGATAGACTTGAAGACTAGCGCTGACTGTTAGTCAAACTAAATTCTTCTCTTAGTTACAATGAAACCAAAACGAAACACACAAACATACATGTTAGATTTTGTGCAACTGACAATTTTCAAAAACATTAAGTATCCCTATATATAAACATCCATTAATCTGCCTGAAAGTATGACTAAGTTGCATCTTATAACTGAATAACCTGCTGAAGAATCATCACCTTAACCCTTTATTTAGTCAAGTAACAAATGTCCATAACCCATGGGTGCAAAAAGAGCTGCCTACAGTTAATTAAACCCCCTGGTAATACTTTTGTTGAGCTGTCCCTTTATGCCTTAACATTCTCTTTGTCCCCTGTTCTCTGTCCTTTTACATTTGAGCTTTGCTGAAAACTTGCTTGTAAGGTCTAGCAAATTATATTACTTGAATGTATTTTTTGTACTTTTTTCCTCATGTCTTTTCAAACATAGTGTGCTTTTCTACGACTGTTACCTCAGCCATCATCTGTATATTGTAACAGTAACACACCACTTAACTGTTCCAGCCTACCACAGTTTAGCTCCAAGTAAGACTGGGTCATTTCCATACTAATTTTAATACTTATGTTGGCAATGATACTTGCTTTTTCTCTTTGCATCTCCCCATGCTCTCCCCCGGTGTTATCATCTTCCTTTCCACACTCGCAGTCACATAATAGAGCAAACATGACATTGTCAGTCACGTTCATCATTTCTACAAGCTGACTGGCAGGAAAGACATAACATGAGAGTAGATGTGTAACACAGATGCAGGATCCATATCCTGTGGCTTGTACTAAGAAGCAGGAGAATAATCAAGTGAAACTCTGAGTTTTCAGTGTGAAGAAAATGGATAATTTCTTATTGGGGTATATTGCCATAATAACTTATGCTGAGCATCTAACCTACTCCGGATTAGGTTATGTTTCAAGATAAAAGATCAACGAATATAAATGCACCACCAACTGACCAATCAGAACAATTCATTTTCTCGAAAAATGATTTCACCTTTTGTATAAGTTCCCATGAAGCTCAAAGCATAGACTGTGTGAGGGTCTCTAAGAATAGCAAGAGTGTCAAGAGACTAACACCTCTTTGACTTCACTCGATAATGTTCTGGATGCTTGATATAGATTCTTAACGGAGGAAATGGCTCATTTATTTAGGTTTTCAGCGATGAGTTGCATAGACTTAAGCTATGTACTTGTTTTACTTATGTAAAAATTAGGCCTACTTACCGCTTTGAAGTTTTTTTAATATTCATTCTTTATTTGCACCAGTCAGTTTGACAGAGCTGAGATTGCATCACAACAAGAAAAAGTCTAAAACTGTCACACAGGCAACAAGAAAGTACATCTAAACAATAATTTTAATGAGATTCATATGATTAAGTATAATCAGTGAAGAGAGTAGTTTGCCATGCTGCAATTAAAAATATTTCTCACAAGACCGAGATGATGAAGTGCAAGTGATAAATTTATGGATCAGGGAGTCATTATTGAATCACTTTTAAGAAACCTCAGGTATACACTTTGTGCCTGCGTAGTGACTCTGAGAATGAAATCAACTTGGTTTTATTAACACCCTAATGACCCCTTCTGGGGAAACATTGACACAGTTGTCTTTTTGTAAGATTTTTTTTCTAATTGAAACTTTTTAAACTTTCTTATCTTTCATTGTGTCTTTGTGTGTGTCCTTTATTCAGTGTAATGTCCAGTCTTTTATTTGGACCCTAAGCCTTACATAAAAGTTTGTAATGAATGAAAGAATAGTTTTTATGGAACATATAAATGTAATAATCAGACCTACTGGTTGCCTGGAAATCTAAAATATAAGGAGGAATTTGAGGAAGAGCTTTGTTCTCCAAACGTCATGCAGCAATAAATAAATTTTTCCTTAAAATGAGTGCTATTCGTTTGCGGATGTCTCTCTCCCTTTGAACTTTACTACCATGCATTTCGCCTTGAATGTAAATTCATTTATATTTTCTCTGCTGTAACATTGAAAGCCTTACGCATTTACACAGTCTGTGATTTTCAGCCATCTGTCTCTTCTGCATCCGGGAGTTGCTAATGTGCTGCCTTTAGACTGAATTATATGTTTAACTTTTGTGTAAAGTGTTCTAATATTATGGTTTCTCTTAGTTTGTAAAATGAGTTGCTCTGCGAGCAATAGACTTGTCCATCTTTACAAATGGTCATATCGTGAAAACATCACCACCCCATATTGGCAATTTACTCATGTCTAGATTGGTTTTGGATGATTTATGAATTGAAAATCTCAGGTATGCTGAACTCATTTCATGCTACAGGATCTTGTTGGGAAGTTAATTAATATGACAGGCAAGCAATAAACAAAGAAATAAAAAAAACTGCACATTTTAGATTTTTTTCCATTATTGCTCATACATAGTACAGAGTGAAAAAAATGAATTAAAATTTTAAAAAAAAATTAAAAATTAATTTACAAAATACAATAATTATGATACATCTGACAATGTTAAGTGGACATATTTAAACAACCCATTTGTCAACAGCAAAATACATGGGTCTTTTTCAAGAGACCAGCCTATTGAGAATGCTACAGCTACCTCACAGCAAGGCCTGTGAGCATAATAATAATAATTGCATCGCATCGTGTATTTAGTCTTATATAATTTTACTACCTTACAGCCCCTTGGTACTTTAACAGCTGTTAAAACATTCCAGTTAGCCATGACATGTTGCATCATTACCATAAAACACACACACTGAATTTTATTTTGGATCCGTCCATTATACATCATCCTGCTGGCATAAATACTAGAGCACCAAATGTGGATAAGTTAAGTGCAGGGCTTTTTATTTTAATAAAATACATTACGTTGCTGTATTTACATTGGCACTTTAAGATATGAATCTTCAGTAGGAGCCAGTGAGCTATGGGCTGAGCATGTCAGAGGATACTGAGAGACAGGCTAACAAATTGTTGGTTTAGGCATTTTTATCGGATTTGTTGCAAATAAAGACTGAAGAGTAAAATGGGCCTAGCCCTTTAAATGTTTTGATGAACAAGACTTGCACAGTGTTGAGGAGAATGTTTTGCACATATTCATAGGTGCCTTGAAGAAATAATTTGAAGAGCATTACATTAAGTGCTAAAAAATGCATTAAAAGGCATCTTACCTGTAGGTACTGGGGTGATGGTGGGGCATACACACAACTGTTCATTATGTAGGTACGACAGTTGAGTTCCTGCCCTTTTGTCTTTACAGATAGCTCCACAGGACTATATGCCCCTAACGTCACATTCTCCTGACTGCACACAAGAACACACACAAAACATGCACACGGACTGTGTCAATTTCACATAAAACCATTGAAGAAAGTCCAGGAGATACCATTAAACGAACTGATCCATTAAAACTCTACCTGTCTAGAGACTCCAGATCAGACATGTTCATTCTCCACACCACACCCCACACTTCGTCCCCTGGGCTGTGCTCTATGGTGGCTACACCCCCATGCCAGCGGTCACTGGCAAGGCCTTTGTGATTTCCAAACACCAGTTTATAGTCCTGAAAAGAAACAGTAAGTAAGAATTGTGTAGATCATACAGGACAGACAGTCAGTGTTCCTATCCTAATATCACACCATACCTTGAGTCTGGCAACACAGTGTACTGTTGCTGAAGGGTTCTTGAGCTGGAGCCGCTCCTTCAGCAGGTTGCTTCCATATGCAAAGTATAGGAAGGTGTGGTTGTTCTCCATGCCGTCCCTAGTTTCTGTGAGGAAGCAAATAAGGAGGAAGGTTGAGGTGAAGAAGATTATAACCAGCCAGGAGAGGGCAACAGTGACAGAGATGGAGAGTCGAGCTTTGCCACAGCTGAGTGTTCAGAGAAGCAGAGCGCTTAGTTGAGAGAGCATTAGTTGCAGAGTGACAAAAATGAATTACTGGCCTTCCAGCACTCACACACCATTCTCATGCTAATCCACTGCACTACCATGGAGCCCTATTCACACTCACAATACATGGTTTGCCTCATTTGTTGAGCCAACAGCAGTGAGTCATACACATTGATCATAACAAATACACAACAGTAAAACCCAAATTACTCATAAACAACAAAATATTAATTAATTGATTAATTAATTCCTCATGGAAACTCAGGATTTTTTTTCACTCAGCTTAACTACTCGAACATGTTCTTGAGAAGAGGCGCTGAGTAGGATTATAAATACACTATTCAAGACAAAGCAGTCCTGAGTGGATATCACTCTAAGGTTTCACATATATGCTAAGGATTACAAAAAATAATCATAAAAGACATGAATTCATACTTTACTTATAATCTTTATCATTATAGGCAATTACTTTTAGATAAATATGATTGTCCTCTAACTGTATCTTTTTGGGTCTAGTAGCGTTTTAATCTGTTTGAATTCAGATACAAGGCAAATGTCATAAAACACAAAACTTGCTAAAATGAGATACATGTATGTGATGTTTGTTGTAACTTCTTGTTTTATTCTGATATTTCTATCACCATATTTGCTTTGTTCTCATGTTCTGTCTAGTTTTCTGTCTTGTTGATCACCTGCTTCTCCCTAATGTGTTTCATCTGTGTCCAGTTGTCTCCCTTATCTGTATTTAGGTGAGCAACTGTCCCTGTTCTTTGCCAGAAAGTCTCCTCTCTTGTGTGTGAGCTTTCCAGTATTTTCTTGTGCATTCCCTGCATGACTGGACCATTGTTTGTTTTGTTATCTCTCTTTTGCCTTCCGTTTATTGGATACCTTTACCTGATTTTGGATTGTCCTCCTATGTTACTACTTTTGCCTGATTAAAATCCAAGAACTGATCTCTTTGTGCAGTCTGCGTTGTGAGTAGCCTACATCTTTGTGTGCAAATAATTAAAACAAAGTCAATATCAAACTCCAATCGTTGACAGACGAGTCACACACAAAATAAAGCAAAATAAAGCAAACTCAAAGCAAGGTGACATCAGCAGTTCTGTTTTTAAATGTAATAATTCAGATTATTCCGGACCATTATTTGGTTCAGTTTATTCACATACAACAAACTCAACCTCAGGTTTTCCTGGCTAACAGTTCACTTCAAAAAACAAAAATATTTCACTTCAGATTTTCATAGCTAATCCAACAAAACCTTCAAAAATCAGGGAGTATACCCCACCACAGCTGAATTTGATTCCCTCCACCAAAGAATAAAAACCCCAATGCCCCCCACAAGGAGTTTTAGTCAAAAAATAAAAAAGAAATTATATGTCACTCATTCTGTTGCTGAAGGCTTCTCGAGCTGGAGCTGCTCCTGCTGCTGAATCGATTTGTTTATTCCAGTACAACGCACCTTGTTTTGATAACTACTAATAAATATAGAGGTCCATGCAAGACAGGGAGATAAATGGAGAAAGAAGCCTTTTTATGCTACAATAAAGCCAACAGAGCCTTCGTATCAGTCCAGAAGAAAATCTTTTAAATATCCTTTCTTAACGTGGTCATCAGGGAGAGCCAATGCATGTGCTAATGTGGTGTAATCAAAGATGGCTAAGAGACCTAGACTGCCCACTCAGCTCAGTTCCTGATTTCTGTCTCGTGGTTTCACCAGAGGCCATGCCTCTTTAGGAGACTTGAGGTAGCTTGGAGTGAATTACAGTATATGAGGAAAATGAATCTGATCACAGTTTATGGTCAAATCTTTTGCCCTGTATTATAGTAAATAGTAGTAAATACTGGGTTCAGTTTCCACAAGTAACACACATATTTCCAACATTCTGACACTAAAATGACATTTTTCATTCAAACAAATCAGGAGAAGACTAACTTTGTTTGAGCCCTGTCCAACTCAGAAAACAAGTTCTCGCAAGATCTCGTGATCTTGTAGGGTAGATAAAAAAGCAATATAATTAGGTGAAAAACAAAATTAGCCAAGCCGCTTTTGCTATTAATAATAAAAAATGCCCAAGTTTTGTGCAGCAATAGCTTGTAGTAACAGAAAGAATGTCTTTTCATTCTCAAAGGAGGCAGACCGGTAAGCTAGCATCAATAGCATCCATCTGCTTCTCAATCCGCACAGACAGATCCTCTGTTCCAAATGAGGTGGGGGGTGGGGGTAAGAAGGAGGAGGAGTTTTTTTTTTTTTTGCAAATTATTGAAAGGACAGTCAAATTTTCAAACTGTGTTTTTCAGCTTTGTAAAACCATGCACACATAAACGAGACGTCCTTAAGACAAGGTGCTTGTGAGTTTTTATGGGGTTTTTAATTTGCTTGGTATTGGAGTTGTCTTTGGTTTATGTAAAATGACTTACATAAGCTTGTTTCTAAGTTTGTCTTGTTTAATTTGATGTATGACTATGTTTTTATGTGATCAGTGTGCTGTTAGATGCTCTGTGTTGCAGAACTTGCTTGCAGACCCCACTTGGGCCTTGCTGGGGTTCAAGAGATGTTAATTAAAACATTTTAATGCGCTTATCCGATTACTCGATTAATTGTACAAATAATTAGTAGATTAAATAGCTGCAGCCATATCACCATGGTAACATCTTCTTTATGTGATTACCTCCCTTGCTTTGTATCGACTGCTCTGCAGCATCTAGAATACCTCTACTAAGAGGAACATTCAGATTATCACCATCTGCACTGACATCAATTCTTTGCACGTCCTGATCACTAATGAACTGGAATTTCTTCCGATCAGCATTATTAAATGACCACTTCTGCAACACCCCTGGATCATAGTGCTCAAATCTCAAACCAACTGCAGTTACCATAGGACAGTGATCACTCCCTATAATTGTTCCCCCAACTTCTTTCCATATGTAAACCCCTGCCAATGAATTTGACACCAGTGGGATCCATTAAACTCCAGTCATCATTAAACTCACCCCATAATGTGCTATGGGCATTAAGATCTCCACAACATATTACTTTCCCCACAATATGTATTGCCAATTTCTCCATTAATTCTATCGAAAGCTTCTTACGTGGATTATAAAAGTTAGAAATTTTGATATTTCCTTCTCATGCCCAAATTTCTGTTACTACATACCCCAACTTTATCCAGTACTCTATATTGCATTACCTGCTTTACAAATATTACACACCCTCCTCCATGTTCTTCAACCCGTCTCTCATAACCTTTGATGACAAAATCTAACTCAGGCTTAAGTTAAGTTTCTTGAACACATGACATCTGGTTCTTTTTTGAGATCTTTAATAAAACCTTTAAATTCCTGGCCATTTGCTATTGAGCTTCTCACAATCCATTGCAGAATAATCAGCTTGTGCTCTCTTCTGCACTTTCTGGACTTCCATCTACCTCCAGTCTTTCTATCTTGATTTGTTCCCAGGATACATCCTTCACCCCTAAAACCTTCTCCGCTTCCTTCACAATTATTTTGATCTCCTCTGTCTTGTTTTTGGCTTGATCAGTACAATTGATAACACACGCAAGAAACAAAATCAGCTTGTCTCCTGTCAGCCTTTTCCCTTTGTTTGATCTACTTCTGGTCTCAAATATTTATTTCCTTTTACATTTTTCTCTCTCTCCCTCTGTCTTTGCACCCTCTTCACTTTCTATGTAACCCTATGCTGGTCACCACTGTTACAACATTTGTCCTGCACATTATCTCCACTATCTTCAATCCGGTGATCGCCTCCATTTTTTGGACACCTCTGCATTCCCCTGCAAATGGCTGCTATGTGCCCATATCTATGGCACTTAAAACAGCAAAGCTGGAGAGCATCATAGGGTCTGAATGGGAAGCACATGCTCCGATTTCACCTTTCTGGAAGTACTGATCCCCGAAACTCCAGAAGCGCAGACAAGCTATCAATCCTTTCGCCATTCACTGTTTTAGCAGTCTTTATATATTATTCACCTTGCCTCCACAGACTACTCTGCTTAAATTTTTCTTAGCCTTTATCTACAGGAATACCTGTTAGCACTCCTCACGTCACCCGTCTCTCACCCAGAATCTGTCTTTCACTGATCACTTTCTTGCAAACGCTTTCAATATGCAAAGCTTTGTTTTTCTGTTTTTCTTTTTACATATTATCAATAAGCTTCTATCTATCTAAATCTTGTCCATTTTGACCTCTCCCTTCTTCTTTTTCAACTCCTGTGATAAAGTTATCAGGCTTATCTTTAAGTTTTACTAGGTAATGTTAGCCTAGAGTAACCAGTAACCACTTAAAAACCATTTAAGGTCATGATTTACAGTGATTTTAGAACAACTCAACATCTTCATTTATTAGGCACCTTTCATTTAAAAACATATTTATGTCATGGAATTAACACAACACATAACAAGAAGCCTGAAATTTCTCCCTTCCACCTGAATAGGCTTACTTTTCTTTACAAATTGACTGAACTCAAATCAAGACACAGCATTCAGACTGACGAAATAAGGCTGTGTTTATCCAAAACTGAGCTGAAAACTTGATAGCTTTGCAAAACAAAGCAGTCATGTCTTGTACTTTCTGAGTCAAAAGGTGCACTTCTGATCCTCTAAAGACCAATACTACAATTTTGGCATTCTTCAAAAGTATACCTGTGAGTACAAAAACTGTTCTTGTCTTGTACCTCAATTTTTTAGAGTCAAGTTAAGCCAGTCAAGTTTGAAAATACACATTTTGAAGCAGCTGTGCTTTTGCTGGGCATCCCCACTGCTACTCTGTTCACAAATGCCTGCTACCTGGATGTAAATTGTTAAAGATTATTGCTTACAAATTTATTTATTTATTTTTAATAAATTTATTTTTAATTAATTAATGAGTTGTGGGAATTTGAGTATGTACACAGAAGAAGGGTCAGAAGACATCTGTTTAGTCACCTAACTTTATGTGAAGCCAAGTGAAATTATGTTGTGCAAAAAGATTAGCGATGTCAAGTAAGAAAATGTTTTCTTTTCATTTCTATAACAGTTTAACATAACAGTATGTGTTTTATTCATATCCTTAATTTAGCTATGTAGCTTAGCTCAGTCTAAAACTAGCCTATTTAATTTTAAACAAATAAAATATGTAACCAAAAGAGATTAACAAAAAGAAAGTTACTTGTTTAAAAGGTAGACCTATTGTGTAAAACTCTGTTAATTATATTGTTTAAGCAGCTTTTAGCAGAATAAATAATGATATAGGCTAGACGCAAAAGCAGATGTTATTCTATAAAAATAAAGTCAGTTGTCAATTCAAATAAGGCTAGCTTGTGAACTATACATGTAGGCTACACTAGCACACAATCCAACTTTGCCAGGTATAAGGTTGCCCTTTTGACATTCTGTGAATTGCATTGGTTGTTACCAACTCATCAGGCCAGTGGGTGAGGTACATAGGTTGGATGTAATGACAACCGCTCAGAGAAAACGGTGTGCGGTGAAAGCATTGGTTAGGAAAGGGGGAAACAAGGGAGCAGTATGAAAGTTGTAAGTGCTACCAGAGAGTAATTGTACCCATCAACCTGTTACAACCAGGCAACAAGAAAATGTCAACAAGTGGAAGGTAGGCTAAACAGTTGTGTGTGTATGTGAAATTTTGTAAGGCTTCAGGTACGGGATAATGGAAAGCCAGCCAGTGACTATTGCAAAAATAACTCCATACAGGGGAATGGAATCAGTCAAATTTTGTTTTATTTTACTAACGTTTAGTTACAGCTACATTTTAGACTAAGCAATGTCAATTAGTTTATTAATTTATAATTTATTAAAAGTATGTTAAATGATGGACTGAGTTGGGATTATTTAGTCAGGTATAATGTCACAATGCTTAAATAACTGATGCGGCTATCACCATTTGGCATATACCAAGCCTACCAAGTAAGTACTGTATCAAACTACACTGTATTGCTTGTCAGAGGCTTAGATATCTTTACCCTGGCAGGTGTATTCTAAAACCTTAGTTTACGCTGACCTAAAACACTGTTTGTATATGCACAAAAGGCCAAATGGCACAGAAAAAGCTTTGTTTTTAAAATTTTGCCCATGTACATGTTGACTAACCCTGACTGATACTGCCCTTATCAAAACTGCCATCTTCATCTCTTACCTTTTTTTAAAAAAATTCATTGAGAAATTAGCAGTACAAAGGAATTTGATTAATAATACCTATTCTGTCTTTGTCCAGCCAGACTCTGCTGAGACCCAGAACTGGCTGGTGAGAACCTGTGATGTATCATGGGATTGTTAGTTTCAACAACTTCACTTCAGGCTTTCCTTCAGCCTTGCAGGTAGTGCTGGATGATATGACAAAAATTGTATGGGAATTCTTTTCAAATTTCATGGTAGTTCACAGTATTCAATCTACTAATCTAATTTTGCATGGTTGGGTATAGGGAAGCGCAAATTAGTAGTTAGTTCAACATTTGTAATAAATGGTCTGTTGTTTCAAATTGGATTTTCTAATCTGA
>JAPZDY010000025.1:26827871-26838568 GCA_029783645.1 Ctenochaetus hawaiiensis
GCTGGCAAGGCACAGACCGTGCGTGCGTTAATCGCACGTTAAAAAAATTAGTGCCGTTAAAAGGAGTTTGAGTTAACTTCGACAGCCCTAAATAAAGTAATAATAATAATTTTAGCATAATTCTTCAAATTACCAAATTATAATTTTGGCTCCAACAGCTGATGTTAAAACACTTGTTTCTATATGCTATATTTTTAGTTGGTAATTTAATATGTTTTTACTGTCATTAATCTCAGTACTTGTATTGTAGTGACTGTTTTTGTTATGTGTTGTTTTATACTATCAGAGACTGTATGACTATTCAAGATAATGTGTGCATTAATGTTCTAAAGAAGTTAAGATTCTGTGGTGTAAGACCACTGTCAAAAATGTGTATGCTAGCTTTAACCATTCATATTCATAGTTTCATATTGTAAATATAAGAGTAACTTGTACACTAGTCAGCTCTTATACAAGTGACTTTGTACCATTACATGTGTATTTATGTGAGTATGAATCCAGAAGCTATAACTGCAAACATCCATAAATACAGCTCTGATTTCTAGGACTGCGTATTCTTCTCCATGAACATGAATTCAGGTTTATGGGTGTGAGTAGAGATGTGTCAAAATGACGTCATTGGAGTCACAGGCAGGTCACAGGGGAAGTTAATCGAACCTCAATTTCACCAAACATGCTTGCCCTAAAGGCAAAAGATAGCTGACAACAATGGACCTAATGCTGCTAGCTCAGACACCGCATCACAGGTAAATTCATTTTTTTGAAAATAAAATAAATAAGTAAATAACCTGTTTATTTAACTTTTTTCGTATGATTTTTTTCTATTTGGAGAGCACTTTATAATAATAATAAACATTTCTAAAAATCATAAAAGTTACTGCTGCAAGCTAAGAATATTTGCTGGTGATGCTAGTGCTAAACGATGTTAATATTGATCAAGTCTTCGGTGTGACACTGTATAGTTAATAATGTTAAAGGTATGTCAACGCAACCCCTAAATGCACATTAGATTGAGACACCACTCATGAGGAAGACCGTGCATATGTAAATACACAAAGTATAACTTGAAAAGCCATATGTAGTACATTTGCCTTGTTGTTTAGGATGTTTAGGATACTAGCTTCTGTATATGTTAACCTTGTTATGCTATGTAAATATTTGCTGTTGCAGTTGCTCCACAGATTGAAACTAAGAAAAACAGTCATTGTAGAAGTCAGACTATCACTGTTAAGTTGATTAGCTGCGATACTGTAAAGTGAGTCAGGAGGACCTGTTGTGCTGTTGGTGTTTGTGTAACACTAGAAGAGCACCAATGTCATGTGTCAGAGCTGATAAAAGTCCTCTTCCTTTTCCTGGAGGGATGTTGTAGAACAGATCATCCTACTTTCTGACTGTACTGCTGCTGCCTGCAGATCTTCTTATCTCATCTCAGGATTTTCTTTCAGTCACACCTCTGCAACAAACACTCAGCATTTCCAGCTGTTTTTCTAAACATGTTTCAATCCAAAGTTTGTTGAGCACTTAGAATTGCACCAGTACGTACATACATACAGTAGTTACACACAGCTACATACTATATATGCTACATATATATTTTTAGAATTTATACATGTCTGAATTTTATTAGGAGGAACTGTAGTGTTAGACAGACACAGCATTAGATTTTATTTTGTTCAATTAAAAAATTTAACAATGCCTGCAGCCTCACTCTGTTCTTTCTGAGTCTAGTGTAGTCAAAAACAAGTGTTTTTATCCATGTTGTGACCAGTTAAATTGTTACTCCATAAACTGAGATCACTTTAGCCTTCAGATAATTTTTGGAAATCGAGCCATCTAGTAAGAATCAATGTTGTACACAACACTGTGTCACAAAGGGAATGTCTTGCAGTTAACATGCTAATTCTTGACAATCTGAGGCACTTATGTTCCTTGGCATATCAACATATGCTTTCATACTACACAGTACGTGCAGTACTTTTTTTTGTCTAAATTGACACTTTTCTACTCACACCCACAAACTTGAATTCATGTTCATGGAGAGGAATTCCTTGTCATAGAAATCAGAGTTGTATGCATAAATGTTTGCAATCATAGCTTTTAGACCCACATAAATACACCCAGGTAATTTTACTGAATCACATTTATGAGAGAGCTGACTTACGTACAAGTTAATTTTATGCACAAATGTATGAAACTACAAATATGAAAGGTTAAAGTTATGCACACATAATTTTGACAGTGGTATTACACCATAAGATCCCTGGTTCTGTCACTCTCTAAACGGAGTCTATTGTAGATGAAGACACTAACAAGTTTTCAAGTAGATGACTCTACAGCCCACTAATCTTAAACAGTTCTTGCCCTCCAGGCAAGGACTCCTCTTGCAACTTGACTTTCAGCTCTGTCCCTTATAAACTAATAGAGACATCTGCATCTGACGATCACAGAAGAAAGTGCAGCCATGTTTAGGATAAGGCATTAATTTGTCCCAATATCACAGGATAACAAGCAGTTAATGCATTAATTTATCTCATTATCACAAGATAATGAGCCATTATCCCATAATAACGCATTAATTTATCCTATTATCACGAGATAGCAGAATGAAAAAAAAATCTGTAACAAATATACTAAGACTGCTTTAGACTAGACTACTACTGTTCCAAGTCAACTACTTGAAAACATTAATTAAGCAGATAAATACATGATTAACAGTATTATTTTAACTTTTCTTACTGAAACACAAGGAAGATCAGAAAGAGTTATGTAAGAACTTAAGTCACAAAATACCTTCACATGAACGTTTTTTGTTTACATCAAAACAAGCACACTCATATTCTATTTAGGAACTGTTATTTTCAAAAGATGGCTTGGAATTGTTAACCATTCACAAGCTAATAAGTAGGATACTACAAAAGGTCCACTACTATAGCAAAAAGTGTGCTGTAATTAAAACATGCTGTTTTGTATCTGGGAATTAATAGTTTAAATGTTTATAAAAGTTAATTGAATACACGTATCTATTTTTTATTTTTACCAGTTCTCACAAATAACCAGTGCAAAACCAACAAAGTTTGTGTCTAATTTGAAATGAAAATATTTGGTACAGCTTTCATATCATAGCGTAAGTTTTTGCATAGGTCAAAACATCAGTTTCAATCTGAATGTTAGATTCAGTTCCTCCTGAAATAAAAGAGGAAACAAACAATCACAAGATTTCTGAAATATAATCTGTGACACAGAATCAGGATAGTTTATGATCTAGATCTAGTTCATGGTCTATCAGCTGTCAGAATTTGATACAGAAATAAACTGTTTTGAACACATAATTTGTTATTCTCAGAGCTACTCTGACATTGTGTCCATACAGATATGGAACATATCATCCAATGGGAACTCAATCAACACACATTCTTTGAGAAAGACCTGAACTTTTTCCAGGTCCACATAATACAAATACTCCCTCCCTCCATACAGGTATGGGACTACATGCAGAATGGAAGGAAAACCATGAGGAGATCATGAGTTGTGGACTCTAAGCTCTTCTTAGAGACAATAATGTTCAACAAGTACTACTACAAAATTGGTTTATAAATATACATTTAAAATGTAATTTATGCAGATCAACAAATGTTGCAATTATATTTTCACAGCTATCAAAATGTTGTGGAAGAACCCCAAAACACAATAGGCCTTTTACATCGTTATGTCATGCAGTTTATCACACAAGACACATCTAAAATGATGTGTGCTTATTTGATGCAGAGCTAGTCTGAATACCTCATCGCACATCGTTTCTGCTAACTGGGCACAATAATAAATGTACATTCTCTGCACAAAAAAACAGTTAATGATTTTTTTACACAGTTATTTGTGACCAACTATGTGTTTGTAATTTTAAAGTTTCATTGCACAATTGTTCATCTCATAATTTGTCAATTACCTATTGTTAACAATTTCCAATTATCAATTGTTTGAAGAAAGCAAAACTGGATCAAGGACTTTTCCAATGTGTTATCTCTAGATGGGTTGCTATCTTCTCTCAGTTTGTCAAATCCAGAACTGTTTACATTCACTTGGCAAGATCAGCCACCATTGTTCAGTGTGCTAGTTTCCAGTACTTGGACCAAAGGTTACACTGTCTCTTTTGGCTAGGTTCTCAGAGAAATGAGAAGAACGCTGCATTTCAGCTATACGGCCATTTTATGTTCCAAAATCAAGTCTGAGTCTGGCAGGGTACCCACCAGCATTAATCACAGCATCAATAAGGTATCCAGCGATGATCTTTGGGTTATTGTTTTTGTATTGTAAGCTTTAACCTTTCAGAACAGAAGAATAGTCAACCTCTTAACATGATTGGACTCCACCTTCTACAAACTGGTTCATATTAAATATTCTGAACCTTCTCCATTTTCTATTGTCAGTGTGTCAAGCTGAATGATAATGATGATAAGTTTTAACCTGGTGTATTGAATTTTGGGGACAATTTTAATGCTCTTTTAGGACACAGTTTGCCCCTTTGGAACCATCATTTGATTCTCTCTCAGTCATCTTCACTAAGCAACAAAAATACTGACTTTGTCAAACAATCTGACTAAAAGTCTCAGCTCTTGTCTGAAAGACCTTTGGTCATTTTCACATTTATTTTCCTTCTTGTAAATAATTTATCTTACCCTCAGGCAAGGAAGCACTGACTTCTATTGCACTTTTTTTGTTTTGCCACCCCAGCTACGATTAAGTGCTTCTTTTTGAATGAGCCAGCATTTTTCAGGAACCACTTAACATCTGCTTTTTTTCTATCCAAAAGACCCATTTCAGAACTAACAGATATGAAATCTATCTAATATGATCTAAACTGATCTTGTGAAACATGCTTATTTGCCACCGGGATAACATTTAACTACTAAAAATAGTTCTTCATAACACTTGAATTGCCTGGGTATCTTGCAACTTAAAACTCCATCATTCCAGCTCAGCTCTTCCAGTCCCAAGGAACACAGAGATCTCCATCCTGCATGACTGAGTAGAAGTGAGAAACACAGATATGGAGGCCTTGCATGAGTGGGGAACGTTGCTCCACCAGTCTTTTACAGCACAGAATCATCTGGCTGGAGCTGACACTTGGCTCCTTGGACAAACTTCTCAAGGACAGACTTTGGAGACACAGCTTCACCACAGCCTCCTCCTCTGCCTGCAATCTGGATAAATACAAAAAAAAGGACAACAATACTCATGAACCAGTATGAGCTGCTGTGTATTACAAAATAAACAACAGGCAAAAGGACATCACAAAATAAGTGATGAACAGCAATATTTTTTTTATTTTATTTACCCTTTTTGCATCTGTTTTAATATAACCAGGAAAGTCCAACCATTTGAAATCAGAGATGTGCAGGATTTCCCTGTTGCTCACTTCAGGTATTCATATCTACGATAGTTGCAAACTTGCTTCTATACATATTACAAAGACAAAGG
The DNA here is from genome assembly GCA_029783645.1 of Ctenochaetus hawaiiensis. NCBI lineage: Eukaryota > Metazoa > Chordata > Actinopteri > Acanthuriformes > Acanthuridae > Ctenochaetus > Ctenochaetus hawaiiensis. Next base: position 26,833,347 of record JAPZDY010000025.1, read on the forward strand.
ATGGGTAATACATCACATATGCACAATCCATAAAACAGATGCCCAGGTTTCTTCTCTCACTCATGTGAAGCTGACATACTTGTACGGTGTACAGTCCACCCACTCAAATTTCTGGGCAGACATTGGAAGATGACGAAATTTACATCACAAAACTTTCTTTAAATTTACCCCGTAAACTCTGGTTGCCACACAGATGCGACAATCATGCATTCATCTTAAGTACATGGATCTGCTTGTTGTTCACTGGTTTATGCTTTTTCTTATAGTCAGATATTTCTGGTGTTTATAAACAGTCAACCCTAATACTAATACTTTGAAAAACTGGCTTTGCAGCATATTAAGTTCAGCAGCTTAAAAAGTTAAGTGACGCAACTGACAAAATGTGAAACAAAAGGTAGAGCATTGATGGAGGATGGCTCCCTTCTTACTTATTTGTATAAGGTTTTGGGATGGCCACAGTGTTATCTGGATTATCTGGTTCCCATTACTGTTGGAAACCAAAATTTGTAATTTGGCTGCCTGCTGCAGAGCAGGCTATCTACTACTATCCCCAATACTTATTCTTTCTTTCTTTATTCTTCTGTACATTTTTTGGCTTGCTTCTTTTCTTACAATTTTCAAAAGAAAATCTGGAAAAAATATCTACGACACATAGTGATGACGTCATGTGTGCTATGTCTTTTCTTGTGGGTAATCTGCAAAATATATGAGTTATGATCATTTTTCCATCACAAATGGCCCATTGCCTACACACCTTGACTTAGAAAACGAGTGAAAATGCTTACTGTACTTGAATTTCACTTGTCAAATATGAGCACTGTACTTTTAATGATTTCTGAGATATGCCTCTTTGTAATTGTAAGTTTTTCAGCTGTTTTCAATGAGTGTGTATTGGGTCTGCTAGAGTGTGTGGCATCATGCAGATGGTAAAACCTTCAGCAGAAATCTGTTCTTTAATTTGTTACAACTGCTGGAACAAAAAATGCCAGATTATGCTAGACACTGGCGCTGTGGCTTACTGATTCGTATGGCTGCACATGATTCGTATGGCTGCACATGATTCCAGCCAGAGCCTCTGTCAGAGGAGATAGCTGACATGTCGGAAGAGAAACTGTACCAAATAGAAAACTTTACAAGAAGGTGGGCTTGAAAAGAGGACAAGGGCGAAGGTGATACATCTCATGGAGACTACATACAGCCTTCAGTGTACCCACATAAAACAAATGCTAGCATTCTCCATTCAGGATGTAAAGATGAAATGGTTGTACCTTTATACTCAGAGGGGCATCTATGCTCATTTACTCTCCATTGAGAAATATTGTTATCCACGGTTTGGATGGGGATCTGACTCTCCATGTAGCTCTTTGACTTATGGCTCATTTTGGTGAGAGCCCAGATGGATGTCGATTCATACTGATATAACTATTGATCAGTTATTGTTGAAGGATTCTTGTGATTGTACACGTATTATAACCTTATAACTCTGTACTACTTTCTCTTAACTTTTCAGGTGTCTGCCACCACCACTGACATTGAGAGAAGCTTCTACTAGCCTCACTCACTCTCACTTGACCGCTTACACCATAATTCTCACATTCACACTGCCCTGTCTCTTAAAGGAGCCTAACACTATGCTAGCTAATATAGTTTGCTAACGTTCAGTAGTGTGATAAAGAAGCTGGAGGCAGCCATGTTTCAGACTGTGAAGTTCTACTGTCTGTTCAGAGCATGGGCATGGTCTTGGTTGCTTCAGTGGACCCCCCCCAGCATTTTCCATGATTTTGAAAGCTTATTTTACGTACTTGTATTTGTTTTTAATCATTCAAATTTTGCTGGGTGGGTGATAACATCTTTCTCAGGTAGCACATTTTCATTATTACTTTACACAGACTTAAGGTAAAATACAAGAGAAGTCAAGTCTTTTGTATTTCTGTAGGACCTTTGGATGTTAACTGGCTCTCATGATGAACCTGAGGTACAGGCTGGATCCAGATTGGCTTGCCATTCAGTCTGGAATTTGAGAAGCCCTGTATACTTTTAATTGTAGAGATTTATATGAATTAAATGCAGAAATAGAATTTATTCTTTCTAAATGAAACAGTAATGCACTGGCATATACAGAAAAATTACCATAACCCACAATTATCCTACTGTCATGTACAATAATCCATTTAAAATGTGATTTTCCCAGTCATACACTGTACATTTACTGCCGAACTGAAAGCTTAACAGCTGATTTTTTTTCACGTCACCAAATCAACTTGACTCAGCTCAACTAAGTACCTGCTACCTTATACTATACATAATGTATAAAATAGAGTCCTTAGAGTAGAAATGAGCTGAGCCATACCATGTGATGAAAAAGTTACTTACTGGTTTTTGTGTTGGGTACGCTGTCTGGCCTCTAGGGCATGGCTTTGGAGGAATACCTGAAGCTTGGGAGAATCACATTTGGTCGGGATAATAAAGTGCCCCATCTCATGAAGACTAGGGTTAGAGCGGTCACTGTGAAAGACACAAACCACTAATTATGTCTTACTTAATGAAAGCACAGAGCAATAAGTCATATGATTGATGACTTCAGTTTGTATAGATTACTTCTCCAACAACATGGTTAGTCCCTGCAGACTCCTGGGGTGCAGGCGAAGGCGTCTAGACATCAGGTTCTTGTGGAAGGTGCTGAGCTTGCTGTAGTGCTCAGCCATCGGCTGGACCAGTCCCAAACTCTCCATGTGGGTCACTTGAATTCCACCCAGGAGAAGACTGATTCTCTCCTTCAGCCAGTCTGTCTGCTGCTGAAGGCTGTGATAGCTGGATATCTGCTCAAACAGCTGGAGACATAGAGATGAAGGAGGGATCAGAAAACAACAGGGGGAAATAGAGAACATGTAACAACAGAAAAAATGCAGCTGCATTACTTTGGTCCACTGATGATGAACATCCATGGTTCCCAGCATGATGTGTCCAGAGGCATTCATTCCTGACTGGTCAGCAAATACAACAGTATTTCCTGGGGGGGAGTTGAAAGAGCAGGTTACAGGGAAAGTTCATTCTCAAAAATGCAACTGTTGGATGCAACTGTTTGTGGGTCTTTAGCTGATGAAATAAGTTAGTATGTACTGCTGAAAAAAGCAGTTTATGTTTCAGGGGTGGTGATGCACAACATTTGGGAGATTAACTCAAAAACATCACTTAAATACATTCCACTTAGCACTGATAATTATATAATAATTAAGAAACAAAGAGATGAGAGTACTAGAATAACATGCAGCTTACTGTTTGTAGTGAAATGAGAAATTACAGGGTAGAGCTGAACAAGGACAAACTTTAAATTTCAAGTCTGCCAGAGATGTCAGCTACACTTCTCATTTGCCTTATTTCTTTTCTCCTCAAGTGGCCTAATTGATGAAGTCCACTTTTCCTTTAAGGAACTATGCCAAAGAATTAAATAATGACAATGCCTATTCAGTCAATTGAAATTAAATCAACTCAGTTCAAGCTTATCAAAAAACAAAAAAAAACATAAACTGACCAACTAAAATGTTCACGTAAAAGCACCTATGGCCCAAACCTTTGTTCCCATGCAAGTAAAAATCTTGACCCATTTATTTAATTATGACCTGAAATTTGATAGGCAAATCATCTCCACAAGAAAAGGTTTCTTTCTTTAAATAACCTAAAAATTGCTTTAAATGTCTTAATTTTTTAACAACTAGATTACTGCAATGCACTTTGTTTCAGAGTTGGCCATTTTACCTCGACTCATTTACAAAAAGTTGCTGCAAGACTGCTGGCTGCCACCAGTAAGAAGTTTTACTAATAAACTTGATTTGATTTAATTTAACAAAAGTACCATTTGAAACACTCTTAAAAATTGAATAATTAGAGGGTGAGGATTTTTTAATGCCCAAAGCTTTAACAATCTTTCAAAGAATCAGCTTTTCCATAAAGAGTTCTTTGGCTGATAATCCTTCATAGTGGAACTTTTTAGTCCTACAAAACACATTTTTTTCAATAGAGGGGTCTTAAAAGGCAAATGGTTCTTGGTAAAATCTCTGGACCTGAGGAAGAACCCTTTTGCAACATGTATTTCAACATGTATCATCAAACAGTACTATCTTATACTGCTATGGATAGAAAAATAAAAGCTTTGTGGTGTTGAATGATAGATCTAACAAACTTGGCGACTGTGCTTTTCAATAGCCTGTCATGGCTTAAGAAGAAGTCATCAAAAAATAAAAGGAAGATTTGAGTGCAGAACAAATCTTAGAAGAATTGGACACAAAACAAATTAAGCTAGTAAACAGGGGAAGCTGAATTGATCATAACAATAGGGAAGATTATTCATATCAACTGGTGAATGGGCAGCAATTTACATGGAACAACAATATATCCCAAGGCCCTTGTTTCATGAGTTGCAATAAAAAACTTTTTCTATGCAAGTAAAAAGCTTGTGTCTCAAATTTTGATTACAAATTTGCTTAAATCTGTGGTAGTATGTATGTGAGCAATTCTCCTGGTCAACCTGACAGGTGTGGCTAATAAAAGAAGCTGTTTAACAGGATGATTATAATGCAGTTGTGACACAACACAATGCCACAGATCTTGCATGTTTTGAGGGAGCTTGCAATTGGCATGTTGAATTTAAAAAGTTTATTCCACTACCACAATATGTCTCCAATATCATTTCCAAAAATTTTGCACTCACAACTCCACAGCAAGAGTTACTACGTTGGCCCACTACCTATACATACAGCTTTTTTGTCCACAAGATTGTCCAAGACCAGCTTACTGGACAGCTAATGCAACAGTTGGTTTGCAAACCCCAAAAAACTCTTGCACAAACTACCAGAAACCATCTCAATGAGGCTAATCTGAATATTCATGTCTCACAGCCTGAGGGAAGACGCTCCTCTGTAGTCTGGTGGCACAGCAGCTGACACTTCTGTATCTTTTGCCTGACGGTAGCAGGGTGAACAGGCTGTGGCTGGGGTGACTGTTGTCCTTTAGGATCTTTTTTGCTCTACGCAGGCACCTCACCTCCCCGATATCACTGATACTTGGTAGATGGCTACCAATGATGTTTTGGGCAGTTTTAATCACTTGTTGCAGAGACTTCCTGTCCTGGGCCGTGCACATTCCATACCAGTTTGTGATGTTTCCAGTCAGGATGCTTTCAATTGCCCCTTTGTAAAAGTTAACAAGAACTTGGCATGGGAATT
>JAPZDY010000026.1:2084-12764 GCA_029783645.1 Ctenochaetus hawaiiensis
ATGTCCTGTCGTGCTGCGACCAATATCTGCAAACTGAATTGCCCCTAGGGGATAAATAAAGTAATCTGATCTGATCTGATCTAAGAGAATGTTAGGTGGACAAGAGTCATATTGTATTTGAGTTGTGCCAAACAAAACAAAATGTAAGAGTAGCAAAGCAAACATAAGAAACTGCATTACACATTTCCACCCAAAGAGGGAGGAGAAACAAGTGGTTATAGTTGCTGCCAAACTTTTTCAGTTGCAGCCAAGTAGGCGGCTGCAGACAGGCTGATTTAGCACCCGGACTCTTTTACTGCAGTCCCATATTACTGCAATGCACTGCTGAAATAAGCAAGCGTCTGAAAATATGTCATTTACTTGGCTGTATGTATGTTGCTCCAAATCTTGTATGTATCATTCGGTACTGTGTGCCAATAACGATTTTTTTAATCCAGGTTCCACCACAAGATAAGTCAGCCCAGTGGAAGGATCTTGAAGCTGCTCTGGCTGATAGAACTTGTGCTGTGGATGATGCTGGAGCTGCTCTGTTGAAAGCCAAGTAAAACGTGGCAAACACACACATTCACACTCGATGTGAAACCCTTTTTTTGGTTCCTGGTCATTCTGCCATAGACAAGGCAGGATAACTCCTCTGTTAACACCTTTTGCATATCGATATTGCATTTCAAATATTGCTAAAATATATATGGATATTAGCCCACTCTTAGGCCAAAAAACCCACCGAATGACAGCATAATGCTCAAGTATACAGTACTGTTGATTGATCCGTTACATGTCATAAGTCACAAGTACACTTCCAGTGAGGCTACAGAGCTTGTTTTTTTATCACCCAAAATTAGCTTAACTCACTTTCGAATGGTGCAACAGTTTTACTCTCAAAAGAGTGACGAGTCCTCTCTGAACTCATCCATTTCTCTGTTTCTGTAGTAAAGCCTTAGACATGCTGCGGTCAGTCATCGAACAGTCTAAAGGTTTAAAGGTCACTGCTGTACGTCCACTGGTTTTGGCAGCTGAGGAGAATCTTCATAACATGGTGGTGGACTTGGACAGAGTGGTCACTAAGGTAAGTTCAGTTAGGATTCATGTTCATCCTGACACTACCAGCATGTCTGCAGTGATTTCCCCAGGTGTGCTCCCCGTAACTCAAGGCGTCTTTGGGACACACACTATTTTTTCCTGATAATTCCACATCCTGAACAATATTTCTGTATTGATGTGATAGAAATAATTAACAGCAACCTTGGTAAATAAAGACAGAAAAATCCACACATTCTGTGGATGCTTTTATTTATATCATCTGGGATCTAAAATACAGATTTTCATACAGTCTGGAATATAAAAGTGCATTATGCTCATAGTTAAGTTCCAAAGTTGCAGGGCACCACAAAGCATTACTCTTGTCTGGCTGCCAGCAGCACTTGTGGCAGAGCCTGCTGCATATGACAGTTGTGTAGTGTTGCTTGTCAGTATATTATAACTGCTAAATCTGTGCATCTGTGTGCATGTGTGTGTAGGTGCATTCTGCAGAGTCAGAAGCTAAGATTGTCTCCCAGTACAGCGAGCTGGTTAATGAGGCCAAACAGCAGTTCCAGAGGGAAGTAAGCAGCCTTACTCCAGAAATCCAAGCCAACTGGAAGGGCCTCAGTAAGACCATACAAACACACCCACAAACACACAAACATCAGTAACTGCACAATGATCAAGAGGAAACACTTCTGAAGTTGTTCTCACTGTAAAATGATTTTCAGAGGTGGGCCCACTAGCATGACAAAAAGTGTAGAAAAATCAGTCCTGGTCCACTTTGCAGTTCATGCAGAACCTTGAAACCCAGAGCACATGCACTGAGATCGAACTACAGTGAAAAGTAAACATTTCTTTTCCAGCAGGAAATTTCAGGACAGGTACTCTTTGACTCTAAGGAAGATGCAGTACACGTCCAAGCAAGAGTCTTAATTAACAAATTTCCTACAGTGATTTGTTTGCCTAAGGATTTTCTTTGGCTTCTGCCTGTTTTTGTAGTCCATTGCATTATCTTTCACAGCTTTTTGCATATGTGAAAAATAATTTTGTCTTTGTATTTAAGCTGGTAAACTGTCAGCAGACGACCTAAATGCCCTGATCGCCCATGCACACCGCCGCATTGACCAGCTGAATCGGGAGCTGGCTGAGCAGCGAGTAAGAGAGCAGATCCACATTGATGCAGCACTGGAACAACAGAAGCTGGAGGACCAGAAAGCTCTGGAGAAAGCTGTTAACACCAGCACCCAGCACATCAAAGAGGAGGCCCGACTGGAGCAGGAGAGAAAGGTACACCATGGATGGTTGGTGGAGAGAGGTTTACTGACTTTGATCTTCATTTGAAGCCACAAAACGTAATATTGCCGCACACATGCAGTGCATTGGCTTCCAAAGCCAACGTGCTGCATGTGTGAGCACGTGTTCTGGAGATAAACAGGTCTGGAACCAGTCACAAATATATAGCAATTATTGATAAATTATCATTGTAACTGTACCAGAGCAGTATAGTTATTAAATGTGTGTGTGTGTGTGTGTGTGTAGTTGTCTGAGTTAAGGGAAGTGATGGAGGCGGAGATGAGGACTCAGCTCCGACGTCAGGCAGCTGCTCACACAGACCATGTGCAAGATGTCCTCAAAGTCCAGGAGCAGGAGCTGAGAGCCGATGCTGAGCAGGTTTACGTGCAGCTGTTCATTCTCTTACATCAGAGTAAAAAATCTGAGCATTCCAATAAGTACATTATCTGTACGGTTATCTGATATCGCCAGTGCTTTTTGTGAATTCACAGTCTTAAGACTGTCAGTGTTTTTAGAAATGGTAAGGAAATGGTTTGCCAGGTCTCTAGTACAAAACCCAGTTCCAAAAAAAATGATTTGCAAATCCATCTCAGTCTATAATGTATTGGATGTAGTACAAAGACAAGATATTTATAGTTAAACTGATCAAATTTATTGTGTTTTTTGAAATATACATTTATTCTGAATTTAGTGCAACACATTTCAAAAAGTGGGAACGGGAAAAAAAAGGGTTGTGTTGGTGTCCATGGTGTCAGTAACTTGCACATGTGTGAGGCATCGTTAATGCTGAAGGTAACAAATATTTTGGAGCAATAAATGTTGCCATCCAGACGAGAATCTTTTTTGGGGATGTCTCTGCTTATTTCGGCAAGACGATGCCAAGCCACAGGCTGCAGGTGGTGACGGCGTGGCTTCGTGGTGAAAACATGCAGATACTGGCCGGCCTGCCTGCAGTCCAGACCTGTCTCTCATTAAAAATGTATGGTGCATTATAAAGCACAAAATATGACAACGGAGACCCGGATTGTCTAACAACTGAAGTCACATTTAACAAGAATGGCTAAGAATTGAATATAGACTGACAAGGAATTGCACATCATTGTATTCAGTTTGTATTTACATTTTGCATTGCATCCCTAATTGTTTTTAATTGGGTTTGTATATAATCAGTAAAGTAAAAACACACTTAAACAGTGAAATCGAGAGTTCTGTGTGGCCAGGTCAGGGAAAGAGTTTCAGTCAGCCTGCTGTTGAGTGGCATCCGGATGTTCATTCCACTTGCTTGTGTGCATGTGGGTTGCCTTCAGGTCTTGAACAGTAAGATGCTGGAACAGGAGACCCGATACCGTCAGCTGAGCCAGGAACAGCTTGATAACTTCACTCTGGATATGAACTCTGCCTACGCAAGACTGAAGGGGATGGAGGAGGCCATAGACAGTAAGATAACACAGAGAGAATACTGACTGGGACCGTGTCATATGGTCCGCTGCTAAAAGGTGTTAAATTTCAAGAGTAACCCCATCAAGTCATCTGTCTCCAGACTTTTTTATAAGTTGTCTAATAAAGCTCCAACAAAGAATCGTGTGCATGTTACACAACAGTCATTAGCTTTGTAAAATCTTAACCTGTAAAGTAACTTGTAACTACAGTTGTCAGATGAAAGTTGTGCACTAAAATTTAATATTTTCCTATGAAATGTAGGGAAGAAGATGTAGAAAACTGTAGGAAATAAAAATGCTCAAGTGCAAGTACCTCAAATTTGTATATAAGGTCCGTTCTTAAGTAAGTGTACAATCTGGTATTTATTTTTGGAAAACATGAAATGTTAAATAAAATAAAAAAATTAACTGACTTCTAAACTTCACAACTTTTACAATCTGCTTACTCCAAGTTACAGAGGTCCTAATGTATATTGGTAGAGTTCATACATTTGAATGATTAATATGAACATTAAACCAGCTGACTTGACTTTTTGGTCCCACATTACAGTCAGTTTGGACACATCAGATTGTGTTACCTGATAAACTGGTGAGCTTGTTTCGGCTGTGATGACACAGTACAGCCACAGACTGAAGAGTAATATCAGAGGAGGGTTTCCTTTCCCTCCAAAACAGTTTTGGCTGAATTTGTGAGCTTTTAGATCACTGCCAAGCTCCAAATGGTCTTGTTGCCAAGTTACTTTGGTAGTAAGCAATATAGTGAACTTCAGATACGACTGGTGATGTCTATCATTTTTAAGCCTTAAATGATAAAAAAAAGACTGATTACATTAAATAATTCTTCTGTATTTCTTTTTTTTCAAATAAAAGAGTTAATTAAAGATTTGATCTGAGATTTGTCAGCATGTGCCTCATTAATCCCATCATTCACTTAAGCACCAATGGAGTCAGCGAGCAAACCCAACCATTCAGCTGTCTGTTATTACGGATCTAATTTTCCCTATGCTATAACATTTGGAGAAATCAGAGGGTCAAAGGTTAGAGCAAAACAATCCTGTTTACCACATGGTTCATTAGTGTCATGAGCTGTTTGATCTACTTAACATTTTATAACTGATGTTGGGGCAGAATAGAAGCTTTGAAAAGTAAAAGGTCTTGATGTTCCATGTGTTCTCAAGGGGTGGCACCATCATGTGAATACTCCTGTCTTTTGAATACAGGTCATGTGAAAGCAGAGGAGGAGGCCCGTAATGCTCACCATCTGTGGCTGTCTGTGGAGGCTCTCAACTACATTTTAAAGACAGCTAATGCTGATACTCCCACCAAGCCTCTCGAAAGTGCTGTTCAGGCTGTGCAAGACAACTGCCACAACAATGACTTTGCCTTGGCATTGTCATTGGCTCTTCCAGAAGAATCCCTGCACCGTGGTGTGTACAGCGAAGCTTCTCTCCGTGCACGCTTTAACTCCATACGACCACTTGCACGCCGGGTCGCCCTGATTGACGAATATCACAACTCTTTGTACCAATATTTCTTGTCCTACCTTCAAGCTGCACTCCTGTTTGAGGATAAACAGGTGGCTCCACCTGCCAAGCTGTGCAGTGAGGATTTAGACCCGTTTAAGCTTCTGTCATATGCAAGCTACTGTTTAGAGCACGGAAACCTGGAGTTAGCAGCTAAACTGGTGAACCAGTTAAGAGGAGAGGCTAGGAGAGTGGTGCAGGACTGGCTGACTGAAGCCAGACTAACACTGGAAACCAGGCAGATAATCAGTTTGCTGTCTGCTTATGCAAATGCTGTGGGGTTAGGTACCACCCAGGCACCATAGGCTGTATTTCATCCAACATTGTAATCGAGGCAAATCTTTTGGAGCTTTGTCACCTACTGTAGGCTTGAAGGATAGCTCACAATATGTTATTTCTTGCATCTATGTGAAGGGAGGCAGAAGTACTTAGCTTAAATTGAACGCAGCCAGGTCAGTGTTTCATACTTAAATACCTGCTTTTCCATGTTGTATTCCTTAAAGTTAACTGTCATTACCAAATTATAAATGTGAGAATGAAACAAAGTTGGTTTTTTTTAAGCACTAAGTCTCTAGCTATTTAAAAAAAACAATTCTGTACCCTCTCAATCTAATCTTGTAAATTCAGGCCCAAAGCTTTGATCCAGGTATTCATTTCTAGCTTTTTTTTTTTTGTTGTCTGAAGTGCTATGCTATGAAAACCATATCCTTGATTGATTGAGGAAGTTTTTGTGATGAATTTATTTTTGTCAGTAATGCATGTTACAATAAATCACAACATAGAATAATGTCTGTTAGAGTTCTTCATCTCTTCCTTATGACTTTAAATTAAGTGAAAATAACAGTTGTAATGAATAACAATATTTGGACACTCATCGCAATAAATGACAGAAAAAACTCATTGCAGTACGAGCTACATCTACAGTATTGTCCATACACAGAATCTGTAATCAAAGACTACTGTATGTACTGACACCATTATAAAATCTTCATATTTAAAAAAAACAAACCTTGTTAGGAGATCTGCTTCAATAAAAAAATCACCCACTTTGTGACTGGCTGGTCTCCTAAAGTGCTTTGTCAATCTCTAACTCAGTGGTTTTAGCATCTCAACTTGCTCCACTGATGCTCAAGCCAGCATACTCCAGGACTCTGTCAAATGACTGTTGGGCGTAGTCATAGGTTGCAGAAAGCTTTGAAAGGCTAAATATGTATCTTTTTAAAGTTCCATTTTCTAAAAAATGCATTATAATAAAGCCCTACCCCAGATTATGTGACAGATGGTTTCACATCTTCTAATAATTTCTGGCATGGATGTTAAAAGCTTACTTGTTCATTCAACTGTTCTGGAGTATGTTAATGCTTGGTTCCATTGTAACAGTAGTGCACTCAGGTAAACAAGAATTATTCAGTAACTGGGAAAAGATTACTGTTTGCTATGAATTCACTACTTAAGGGATTACTACATATACCAAAATTATATTGGCACAAATATTACTGTGTATTCTGCTGATTTGGGGCTACAATTTAATTTAGTTGCAGTATTGTAGCACATACAATGATGGAAAATTTTCGGTTTTAAATTTTGACCATTTACTATAGTGACACCGTTAGGACTCTAGTCCAATGCATAAAATCTGGATAATTTTCATTAATGAAGGGGCAGATTCCCCTGAAAGAAAACAAAAAAGAAGGAAAAGAAGAACAGACTAACACTGACAAAAGACAAAAAGTCCCTAATGAAAAGCAGAAAAGTGTGTATGTGATATGCATATATACCATACTTTTCGGACTATAAACCGCACCTGAATATAAGCCGCACCCACTAAATTTAACAACTTAAACCACTAAAGCTGTCTTCTTCAGTGTCGGCATTTAACAGCCTCAGAATTACTTCGTCACACACTTTCTCGTTTATTTTCGTCCATCAATTAGCCGCATCGTAGTTTAAGCCGCAGGGTTCAAAGCGTCTGAAAAATGTAGCGGCTTATAGTCCGGAAATTACAGTAAGTGTGTCTGTGCATGCTTATAATTTTGAGCAGGTGTTTTCAAAAAGGATAATATGTCTACAACTGAAATGAGTCTGAGAAGTAGCTCAATGCATGTAACTTTAAGTGAAACAAATAAACATGGATGCATGAACAATACACGGGGAAAAACTGTTGCAAAAGATGCTCAAAAAAACATGTAACTGCAGTTTTGTAACATGTTACAGTAGAATAGGACCTGACTGTTTGAATGTATGTCTTGAACCAGTCAGGAATATTTGATTCACTTGGGTGTTTCCTATGAATAAAACCATGTTATTTTAAAAATGTAGTTATTAACAGAAGGAGTATGAAGTTTTTAAATAAAGAAGCTGATGAGATATATAACTGATCAGGTTGCAGATTCTAGCAAAACTTCTGAGGGACCAGAACTTCATTAGGAATGACAGAAAACATATTCACTCCTACTATATTACAGCAAAACATCCATAAATAACTGTGATAGAAATCTTTTAAATGATAAGCTATATGGATGAAGAGGTCAAGAGACAACAGATGTCTTATGCAGAAGCATTTATTGCATAGCTCAATGCATCAAGAAGACCACAAACATCCATCAGTGATCGAGAGTAATGTCGTCGCCAGTCTGAGGCTGTCCTGTGCAGAAGGTATATTTAAGCTTTAGATCCCCAGCATGGCACCAATCCTTAACTACATTTCCAAATAAAGCTACTCTTCACCTGTTAATACATGATGTGTGAGAATTTTATTGTTTATTGAATCCTAAATAAGAAGTCATGGTTACCGAAGTCAATCTTAGTCATGTTGTACCCACTCAGGTCAGGAGTACTACCTTCTATCAGATAGACAGTTTTCGTTTACGAGGAAAAATTCAGCACATCTCTTCAACTTGTTCTTTCAGGAGACAGCTTTTCTCTACCAGGACCACGACAGCTATCTGAGGCAGCTGGGTTGCATAAACTGTGGGCAAATAATACCTTTGATCTAAATACAAACATTCTTCACAATATGGTAATATAACATTTAATATATATATTTATAATATCAGTAAGCAAAAGTAACTCAGTTACTCAAGACAATATTATCTGTTTCAACTTGACATATATAGCAGGATAAACAAAATTGAATTACCTTGATACAACTTTTGGTACTGAAAAGCAAATTCCCCATTCTTTGTTAATAAACCAACAGATAGTATATACTATTACTCCCAGAGAAAAACTGCAGTGGATGGAGGGTAAGGACTGCTTCTAAGAGAAGCTGTAACTAAGGTTTCTAAGGTGGCATGGTTCCTTCAGGAGACATGGGAGAGTGTTTATGTGTGACCTATGGTGTAAGTCGATTTTGTAAGCGATTTTGAGTGAATTTCAGACAGTCAGTGGATGGTTTATTGAGACAGGTGAAAAGTGAATTGCAGTTGTCTGTACATGATGAAACAATAGCATGAATGATCATTTCTAATTCTGAATAGAAAACAACATTTCTGAGTTTTAAGATGTTCATGTGGTGGAAAAAACAGGTACAGAACAAGTGCTTGATGTGTTTGTCAAGGTTCATAGCCTTGATCAAGGTAAGCAGAATTACTTTAAAAATAATGTGCTGGCAGTAATTATTCCCTGCCAACAGGTGGTGCTCTTTCTATTTGTATTTTCTCCTGTGCGTTGTAACCACCAATAGAGGTGGCTGGACTTAGTCAAATGATCAGTTATGGCCTACAGGGACAGTAGCAGCCATGGATTATGGATGTATTATAATACATCCATGGGTGCATGGCACATCGTGATAATCTGCATCCATCCTCCTTATTGTTTCACAGAGAGAATTTTCTGTGAGTATTTGCAGTTACTGACACGTTAAAAGTGTTGCTGGTGAATATTTTGATACTGTGGCTGCATAATTTCAACTTTACTAGTTTGTCTCTTTAACAGCATTAGATTTGCAATAGCACCTGTGTGATATTACCTTACATTTTTAATTTTAACACGGCACCTGTCCATATAAACAGCCTCAGAGAATTTTCAGTTTTAAATTTTCAGTTTTTAAATTCATTTTGGCCAGTCAGACCACATCTCCCTGCTTCTCCTGCCTACATACATCCAGCTGACAAAAAGGGTCAAAACAACTGTGAAAACAGCTAAAATGTGGACAGATGAAGCTACTGTGACAGGGTCGGTGTTGCTGGGGGTTTTTAGGCATGTTTTAATTATATTTTTTGCTGCATGTTTTACCTATTTTATTGTTTTTTAAAGTGCTGTGTTGGTTTTAAATTAATTTTACTCCATTGTGTTTTATGGTCGAGTATATTTATGTTTTGCATGCAGTGTTGTGTTTTCCCATCGCCCCCAAACGTCACAGATACCAGCCAAACCCCGGAAACAATCAGCAAACTAGCAACAGGTGCGGCACGCAGAAGGTGAATGGATAAAAAGGCAGAAGCACTGAGCAGGACGGAGGCTGGTGGAGCGGGTGTGCTGGTGGAGTGAGCGACAGGAGGACGGCCGGGAGCGGCCGGGAGAGGCCGGGAGCGGCCGGGAGAGGCCGGGAGAGGCCGGGAGAGCGGCTAGGAGCGGCTAGAAGCGGCCCTGGGAAGTGACCATGAATGACCAGCTTTGATGAAAGCAACCCAATGGAGCACACAGCCCGGACAATGGACACCGAAGCCTGAAGCGCAGCAGCCTGTACCCGTTTGGCGAGAGTACTCCAGCCTGGGCGGGTAGCTTGGCTACCGCCCAGGAAAAACATGAGTATTTTTTTTTACCTTGTGTGCGGCGGGTACCAGAGGGCCGGCTGTGGGGCCAGGAAGAGAGTGTGATTTGGGCCTGTTGGGTGTGCAGGATGCTGGTTCTGGCTTGCTTCCCTCCCCTAGACGCCCGGAGTAGCCGAGGAGGTGCTGCAGACCGAAGACGGTCGGGGATTATGAAACCAAAGGGAATTGGCCGCCGGCGTCCCACGCTAAGGAGCGACTCCCCAGAGAACAAAGGATTAGTCCAGGGGTACTGAACTGTATGGACTGTTTTAGGCATCATTAGTTTTTGTAAAATATCGACACTTTTATTGTAATAAATTTGTTAACAGTGACTCTGGCTCTGTTTTTAACTCTGCTCACCCCTGATTTTTTAAGAACCTGTTTTAGAGTCCTAGAGCTCAGCAACTCTCTAGGTGGCGTTGTTGGCTTTTAAGTTGCTTTAAATATTTTAAATCAATCATAGTAATTTTTAACTGTTTTTAATTTACAAATAAGTTCTTAGTGTTTTTAAAGTTTAATTTATAGTTTTAAATTGGGTTTTCGGCCACGCAGCACTACAGCAGCTCTACAAGACTGTTTTGAATGCACAGACTGGCAGATGTTCAAGGATGCTGCTACTCAGGAGAACCATATCGACCTTGAAGAATA
>JAPZDY010000026.1:72933-87636 GCA_029783645.1 Ctenochaetus hawaiiensis
CTCACTCCACACTCACCACCTCATTCAGTCAGGTCTGGCAGCTCCAATGTCTTCGCTGTACCATGGACAAAATTGGCAAATATAGGAGACCATGCCATCTACAATTCTACAATTCTACAATTTCATTTAGCAGACGCTTTTGTCCAAAGCGACGTACAACACAAGCAAGAGACCATCTCTCTGGTCTCTGGTCGTTTGTGGAATCCGCTCCTGGTAAAGATCAGGGCTTCACACTCACTCTATGCTTTTAAAGCAGGTCTTGAGAACCGTCTGTTCTGCTCTGGCTTTCACTAATGTCCTAGTTTTCATTTATTCACTTAGACTATTTCCCCTGATCTTACTTCATATATTTTTTGATAGAGAATTCTTATTATGATTGTTTTATGAGTTTTGGGCAGGGAGCTAATAGAGGGGGCCAGTGATGAGGCCACTCTAGGATGTCTCATGAAGGGAGAAGCTGTTAAGGAGTTGGAGGTGCCGCTACAAGGACCATCCTCCTGCACTTCCTGCAGGAGGATGGTCTGGTGCCAGATTCTCCACCCTGCATGACTGAGGCATCCCAGATCCGGCATGTTATCCTCAACACTGTGGTCTAGGATATTAAGTCATCCATACATAGTCAATAGGCTGTCTGGAAGCAAGAGGCAGCCAGGTGTTAAACTACAAGCCAGCTAGCTGGAGCTGGGAGACAATCTGAGACTGGCAGTGCAGAAGTTCATGGATGAGCTACTCCAGGAGCAGGAGCTCAACTTTATGACTAGAGACTTCAACAGGAGCCATCAATAACAGTGCCAGCAGCACTGCTAGTAAGCATTAACAGGCTAGTCTCTTTAGTGGAAAATGCACGACTGGAGGGAGTGCGTACTGTCCTTACACTTTGCTCAAAGCTTAGTCTCTCAAACCTCTGTGCTGTAAATAGGGGGAATAAATCCAGATAAAATTCCTTAAGATCCTCAAGAGAAAATGTGGCTGGCTAGTGTGGGCACTAAGCTGAAAACAAACCTGGCCTAGTTAGTTGCAATTGAGGCAATCCAACTTCAGCTTGGATCCAGAAGGACCAATTATTAAAGACTTAACCTTGTTAAGAATGTGCAGGTTAAAACAACTGGGAACTAAAAGTGTTGTCAGGATCTATAAGTGTAGCCCCTTCACCCAGCATACTCTCTTACACTTTCTTACTTTTGCATATAATGATGTATCAAGACTCTAAGTCCTCTGTGTTCTGTCCAGGTGCTTTAGATCGCCAATGAGGTGCAGACAAGCTTGGTAAGGACCGGCTGATAACTGGCTGTGGACAACCAGGCAGTCCATCCAGATTTGATGATCCTGTGCAAAGCTCTTTGAGATGGAGTTAACTCAAATCAAATCAAATCAAATTTTATTTATGCAGTGCCAAATCAAAACTCAAGTTGTCTCAAGATGCCTTACATATTGAGTAGGTCTAGACCACACTCTAAAACTCAATTTATGAGGACCCAACAATTTAAAGCAATTCCCCCATGAGCGAGCACTTGATTACAGTGGCGAGCAAAAGCTTCCTTTTAACAGGTGCAAACCTTGGTACAGATCCAGGCTCACAGGTGGGTGGGCGTCTAATGGGATCAGTTGGGGTAAGGAGAGATAGAGCAAGAGAGAGAGGTAGAATGAGAAAAAGACAGAGAGAGAGAAAGAATGATGGGAAAGAGAGTGTTGGTGAGAGGGAGAGTGATTTTAAATAAGAGAGAGAGACAAAGGGCAAGACAGAAAAAGAGACCAAGACAGGGGTTGGAGCGAAACAGAGATGCACAGAAAAAATAATACAACTAATATTATAATGGTTTGAATATCATTCGTAAAAGTGACGATGCATGGTACTGTGAATGTTACATTTTAGTGTACGATACCCCTGCTGAAGTGAAGAAATGATCCCCTGTGTTGTTTGTTGTAATAAATCCTGTGATATAAAAGTTGTCATGTTCTGGACAGAAAAAAATGTCAAGGTTAGAGTGGAGTTTGGGGCAGAGAGCTAATGTTAGCATCATGGCTGATGGCAGCACCTGTCAAGGTGTCCCTGAGAGCAGCTCACCCTGAACCTGAAGGGGGCAATCCACCGATTTCCGGCAGAGAACCGTGGCCTCAGGTCTCTCAGTGCACGCTGAAGATCATGGATTGAAGAAACTGATGCAACCCTTTCATCTGTGAAAAAGCAGGGATGCGATTCTGAGGTTACTGTACTGGACACACTCCTCAACCCTGCTTATTGAGATGATGTCCATGAACATTACAGTGTAAAACCCTGATAATTGGAGCAAACCTTCAAACTCCCTTTTTTGAAAATGAGAACCACCACCCTGGTTGGCCACTTCACAGGTACTGTTCTAAGAGACATTCTTTAGTTAGGAAAATATCCAATATCCAAAGCTCACATCATTTTGTTTTCTTGTTTACTCCTGGCACCTTTCCACTGAGTACTTTTTGTTTGTTTGTACTTCAGCAATTTCAGCCAGACATATCTACGAGTTTTCCACTAAGCTATCAGACTCAATTGCCTTCAGGTAGCACGATAACCAGGTTGAAAAGCTTCTCACAGTGATTTTTCTACTGCCCAAAATTATCTTAAATCAGAGTAACCAGTTCTCCCCCTGGCTTAACACAGACTGGGCAAAGCCCTGCTCTCTCTTTATAGGACACCAAATTGGTTACTTGCACCTTTTTAAGGCAAGACAGTCCCTCTCCCTTTTTCTTTTCAAAAGGTGAAATCCAGATGCTTTCTGCCACTGATCAGCCTGCATTGCATTGGCAACACGATCACACCATACTCGCTGAAGATGGAATGGCTTAAATAGACATTATAGTGCAATACTTTTTATAGGCATTAGTATGAACTTTTTATAGTGTTACATACAACTATTAACCAGAATGTATAACTTTTACTTTCTTGCCAGTTTTTGGTGTAAAGAAGACAGAAAGGAGTTGAAGAATGACTTGTGATAACAAAATATTTGACATGTATACCTTGTATAATGTATGTAAATCCCTAAAAGTTTCTTTGAAAGGGGCTGGGCCTTGATGGGCCTCTTCTTTTTTTTTTAATAACATACAGGGGCTGTTTTTATCTTCCGGAAAGTATTGTATAAGAAGCAATATCTGTAATTATAATAACTTGTTTAGCTTTATATGTGAAATAAACCAATTAAGTGTAAGGTCCTTATAAATAAACAAACACTCACCCTTTTGCCTTGTGTGTGAGGACTGAACCAAACTGGTTTGACCAGTAGAAATGGGAAATAATAACTGCATCCAGGAAGGTGCAAGTCAAACAGAGACAGATATACTCCTGCAAAGAACTTGCTCTGTAGTCCTCTAGCCAGAAATTCTATTGACAGCTTTTTTGGCCTGCATGCATGTCAGATGAAAAAAATTAGAAAGACATCTCCTGCTTTATAAAGCCTTTAATTACAAATGTTATAACACCTGTTTAACATGACAAATCCTAGTTTTGGACATTTCCAACTGCATTTCTTTTATTAAAAAAGTGTAGGGTAAAAAAAAAAACAACCTGCCGACAGCTCCACAGAATAATTATGACATAATGACATAAGCAAGGCATGTGTAAGCTTCAAAAGTAAACTGTAACCTTAACCTCAGGAAACACATTTAAGAAGATATGTACCCCTAGCTTGCTGGAGTTTTGCCTTTGCAAGAGGATGCTAGCAGTAACAGGAATATCTAGTAATATTCTTATAACAGCAGGTGATTTATATTGTACAAGTGCTAAAGGTCTAGAAGATAGTTTCTTCCTTAACTGTTAAATGTATTTCAAAACCTTATACTGCAAACTGAATAGACTTTGGGTTTGGCTCTATTCTGTTCTTTACATCTGAACATCATTGGGGGACCCTTCAGGCATAGTTACACATGATGACAATTGACAGCTGACAAAAGCTCTTTGTTTCCTTGAACAAACCACCAAAACTGAGTAAAGAAGGTGTAGAATAAGTTTTGGACTTTTATTTTTGTGTATGATGATTAATTATATTGTGTGAGCGGTATGTTATTATACAAAACGCAGTATAATGTTGACAAAATGTTGCTGGTTTAATAATTTTATACTACTTCTGCTCTGACTGTTAGAGCTCAGCTGGTATCGCATTCATGTGGATGCAGTGCATGCTGGACACCATTGGACATTGTAATGAAGTCATGTGGGTGAGGACATAGTCCCTGCTCTTATTTTGTGAAGAATGGAGCAAAAGACCAAAAAAGTGATGTCACAAGAGGAACGTATCTTTGTGGAGCTGAAAAATAAAGGAAACTGAAGAAAAAAACAGTAAAATAAAAGTATGGTTGCATGGCTAAATAACATAGGTGTCTAGGTGATTTAGGAAAAGTATGGTTAGCCAGTTGTTTGTTGTTAACAAGCCAGCTAATGTTAGCTAACCATACTGGATGCATATCTTATCTTAGGAAAGTTAAAGTATGATTAAAAATCCCTTCATATACTTTACATCTTAATCCATCTATTAGTGTAAGTAACAGCAAGTTGGCTAACTAGTTACTGAGAGAGATTCAGATCATAAGTAGACAGACTGCTATTGAAACTAACATTTTAACAGTGTTTGTGCACTGAGCTTGAACATATTATGGAGCATTTAAAACTTTATGAAATTAAGCTTCTGTTGCAAAAATTCCATTCTTATAACAGTCAAACAAAGACCCCAAATAGTAGTGTAAATAAATCATTCATAATCTGTGTTTTTAAAATTACCTCACTCCATCAACTATGTACTCATACTATATGAAACTTCCCAAGTCTTCCCAAGGCTGAAGTATTTGGAAACCCAACAACACTTTGTGCCCCTGGGAGAACTGTTTTCCCAAGTGAGAGTGTCTGTGATGGTCACTCTAAATTCAGCACTGCAATCCACCTCTTCAGCTGATGATAATAGCAACAAGTCAGCAAGGAATTATTTACCCAGATCAATATATTTAATTTAAATAAACAGTGTTTTTTGTGAGTTTTGTTGTTGTTGTTCTTGTTATCTTTTTACAGAAAAAAAAACATCAATCTTATTATGTGTTAAAGTTCTGGTCAAATTATCTTACTAAGACACAACCAGTTAACAATGGACTTGTTGTAAACAAATGCATCTCAATTCAAACATTCGTAACAAACTTGTTCATAGTTCATTTATTGTCTGTTGATTTATTTTGTTACTTTTCAGTAGACCTACACAACATTCAGTAACATTCAGTAAGCCGCTTAGTGCTGTATCACTTTGAATATTAAAGTGTAAATATACACCAGACAGCTCTTGTGGCTGTACTAGCTACCATTTAAGACTAAAAACCAGAGATGGGTAAAAACATGCAAGGCTGACTCTGATATGATGCAAGCAACACAGCTATGACTGCACATAATTTCTTCAGAAGCTTTGTGTATTGCTTCTCTGTGTGGCCAGTAAGAGGAGCTGACTTTGCCAAATAGGAACTGAGATATTTTCTGTTTTACAAGTTTGCTGAACTATGAAAATCCAGATACAACACTAGTTGATCCAGCTGTGATAGCAGCTAATAAAACTGATTATGAAATTTACAGTAGGTGCAGAAATGATCAATAGACAGTCAGTGGAATTGGTGGCAGTGGGGGTGTCCAAACTAAATTTTGCTTGGGGCCCCTCAAAGGTTTAGGCTGGCCCTGGCACAAACAAGCATCAAGCAACGGCTATTGTTTGGTTTTCTGCTGGATCCACGTACACTAAGTTAGACTTGACAAAAGGTGCCAAAATAAAAGTACTGTATATTTTGAGGCATTTATTTTGGTACTCTTGTTCTTACCAAAACATCTTTCCCTTTACTGATTAGTGCACGGGTTCAACAGAGAGGACTGTCCAGTTACCTGAATCATTAATTTAATTCTAATTACAGTACAACCACATACACTGAGATTTTTCTTGAACATGTGATGTGACTTCGATAGTTTTAATAGTTTATTGACTCCACTACACCCATTCTACTTTAAACAGCAGAACTCTGGTGAGAGAAATAACAGAACTAGGAAGTGCAATTAAAGCTTCTGGGACTGTTTCTGTTGCACAAAAATAGAGTACTTAAAAAATGTGTATGTAGCCTGTGCAAGCAATCCCTGTCATGAGTAAATCTCCCAAGTAGCGTCACTTGATCATTATCAGCACCTGAGTTATAGTGTTTGTCTGTGTGTGTAACTACTGGTATATGCATGTGAAACTGAAACTTGGCTCTAAGGTTGTGACCTAGAGAGTCGCAGGGAGCCTGAACCAGTGAGCACAGTGTGTGAGAAGTTACTGAGGGATATCGTTATTGTGCTGTTTTGAATAACAATGTGAAGAATGCTCCTATTTTGCACGGGCACACTGTCATGTGAAGAACCAGGTTCAGGGCCCTATTTCCCAGAGCCTCCTCGGTGCTATGTGCATCGTAAGTGGTCCTTTAAGGTCTCCCTTCAGCTAACGGCCAGTTCCTTGAATCTTTTTTGTTGAGATATACCTTAACTGAGGTATACCCAAGCAATGCCCTCTGTTCATTCTGTCACGGTTTTAACCTTATTAGGCCCAAATTATGCTTCTTAGATGGAAAGTTTCAACAGAGAGTACGTCTAGCCCATCTGCATCATTAATTACATCATTAGTTTAGATTAACCTCATGTTAAATATTGTGCCATGTACATATATTGTGGTAATGAGATTATTGACGTGGAGGCAGAGTGATACAAGAGTAAGGAGGTCAAATGCTGCTTGTATGCATGTAATGCTGAAGTCTGATGACCTTGAAGTTAATTACATGGAGTTAAAGTCAAGTCTTAGAATATATCCTCTCTCTCCAAATTGTCAAGTCACATTAACTTATTATACCTCATTAAATTAATTAAGAAAACAATGCCTCTTTGCAAAACACACTATATGGTCATTGTCATTTCAAACGCCTATTCTTATCATGATTGTAGCCCAATAAAACACTGGACCAATCCATAATGGTAGTCCAGCCTGTGAAAAAAAAGTGTTGGTGTGTGTGTGCGTGTGCTTTTTGTGTGACCAAGACAAATCTGAGTAAGACCTTGTGCTAGAACAAAATCATTCATCCATTTTTATAAAAACTACATTTTTTTTACCTGTTTTTTTAAGAAATCTCAGACTCTTGTTTATGTGTCTTCACTTATATATTTCCTATGGCTATATGCCACATATTTACTGGAATTGACATAAAATCTCATTTTAGCTCAGAATGGGTCACCGTTTGATATTTGGTAGGAATAGCTTCTTCTTTATGCTATACTGGTAAAATGATTATGGCAACATTTGAATAAAAATGCAATTTATCGGCCTTTGTAAGTGTATTAAAGGTGCCATTTGTATAATCGCAGTGCCTGCTCCAGTGATATGGGGGGCAGTGTTCCACCCAATTATTTTCTACTGTAATACAACCGTTATGAAGTTCATGTATTTATCAGGTATTTTATACAGAAGTTACAACACAGTTTCCAAGCTTTGAATCTTGTTTCATGTTAAATAACATGGTAAACTGAGCAAGAAGTTTTCTATCAGCCAATGGGTCCAGTCTGCAGTTTACAGTTGTTGGTAAATAATATGTCAAAAACAGACAGCAGAGCGATGTGCTAAATTCAAGCAATACTGAAACTTGGTCCTTATAATACTGCCAACGTTGTGTCCCCATCCTTACAAGTGGTGTTTTTAACTTTACAGTTCAATGCTACATTAGAACTAACTTAGTGCTGTTTTAACAACAACAGAGACAGCAACTACTGATGCAACAGTCGCATCATGCTGGCTGGAAAGTTAATCCCCAAACATTACGGTTTACCTTGTCAGTATTTACACTTAAGATATGTTTCACTAAACAGCCAAAGTGAGTAATTACTTACCAATTTAAAAGGAATAAGGCAAGTTCAGCATCAGACTTTTTCTCAGCTAGGAGCTGTCTTCAACATGGAAAAGCCATGCCAATACTTCCCTTGTCTTGCTTCATTTCACATCCTTCTACTTCCTCGCACCAGAGGCTTGAAATCCAAACCTGATACAGGCCATTTTCCACGAGCTTGATCCATTGTGT
The DNA here is from genome assembly GCA_029783645.1 of Ctenochaetus hawaiiensis. Lineage (NCBI taxonomy): Eukaryota > Metazoa > Chordata > Actinopteri > Acanthuriformes > Acanthuridae > Ctenochaetus > Ctenochaetus hawaiiensis. Next base: position 81,019 of record JAPZDY010000026.1, read on the forward strand.
TTATGTTAGCAACACACACACAAGCTATCTAAGGGCGCTCTCACACTTGAAAGACCAGACCAAGGTCTGAACCAAGGTTTGTGTTTTTGTTACAATGTATACATTTGGTTTGGTCACACTGCACTCACAAATGGACTAAGGGATTTACATGGCAAACCTATATCAAATGTTATATCAGCATGTTGAAAATGCCTTGTTTTGTACCTTGATTGTAGCTTCCTGAGTTTTTTATAGTTGGCCCTTGATAAAGTCTTAAAACCAAATGTTAATAAGGCATTTAAGCTCCTCTTTCCCCGTGAAGTTCCTCGGCTCATGTTTATTTTGGTAACGGTTCCTTGATTTTCTGTTTTCTGTGTAGCCTGCTGTAACTTCCTGTCATCGGTCCCAAGGTCAGAAGGTCCAAGCCTTTGCTGTCAAACTGGACATGAACTGGACCATGGTTCAGTTTGATCCAGACGGGGACCACCACTTTTGGTTGGATCAAAACTTGGCTGTTTGGTCTGGACCATGGACCAAGGGAGGTTTCACACTCACTATTTTGGTTCAGATCAAACTGAAAAGTCTAACAGTCCAAACCAAATGAGGCAGGTGTGAAAGTGCCTTATCTAAACTACTGAGTAACTTTTAGCTTATAGCAGTGGTTCCCTTTAACCTACCCAAACTTCTTAGTCCTGCTAGCAGCAGCATTCCAAAAGCTAAGGTGGGTCATCCTCTGCACCAAGTGGCGGAAGCTGTATTACAAGAAAGTACAGGCTGTACCCTGGGCACTCAGCAGTCTGTGTCTCTGCAATGCCATGCATGGGCAACTTTGGCATGCCACTGAAACTGTTACTTCTAAACACTGTTGATTAGGATAGTTTGTTTATTTATTTCTAAAAATAAAATTCTTTCAGATTTTACAAATAGCACCTTTAATTAATGAGCACTGTGGTAACAGACAGCTCCACCTTATGTAGTACCTTAGCAGCCCTCTCTTAAGGCACCTGCCAGGGGATTACTCATGGGAAAAGATATCCCTCAGTTAAGGTATATTTTAAAAACCTTCCTAAAACTCTAAGGTAGATCAAAACTCAATTAGGGCCCATGTCATTTGGATATCACAGTTGAACTCTGTATTAACAGTCTGATGCTTGGAGACAAATTTGCAGTGCGAAATCCCACCAATGCCAAGGAAAACTGGCATGCTTGATTTTACTCTTAACTGTACAAGCTTTTTTTGGTCTTGGAAACTGCAGGCTTTTCCACTATAAAGACTCCTGTGTTATCTCTGGGTCATAGCCACAGACACCACTCTTATTACCAATGATGATATACAACATGAAGCTTGGGTAATCCGGGAGTGTTGGCAAAGATCCTTGCAGTCTCTGACAAAGTACTTGATCTGCTTATGAGTCAGAAAATTGTAAATTCACACAAAACAGCGATCACATGCTGATCACACTGACTGAAGGTACTGCTTGCACCTGCTACATGCACACTCCTATAAAGCGGGAAGATTTTGATTGCAAGAATCATAGCATGTCCATTCTATACAGAAACCATGGTAAATGGACTTTCATAGTTTAATCTGATACAATAATGCCCTAACAATAATGGAAACAAGTTCATAAATAGCTGATGAAACCAGCCCTGATTGCATCCAACTGACAATGTTATGTACTTAATTTCTCTCTAATCCCTTCTTCACAAAAGCAAGCTGTCATTATGACAGACAGTCTCAATGCCCATTAAGCTTGACGCCAACAACCAGACAAGTGAGTGATGTCAGTGAGTACAGGGAAAATAGAAATGGAAGAAGTGCACAGTTAGATGTACTCATCATTCTTGTTGTGTGATTTCAGTAGAGCTGTTCTGTGCAGCTCTCTGTTGTTTCTTCTTGTAGCTGGGCCAGCGACACACCGGGCAGCAGTGTCTGCCTGCTTCCAACCACACCACAATGCACTGCTGGTGAAAGGCATGGCCACAGGGCAGACCCATCAGCAGCTCCTCTCTAACAAAGTTCTCCAAACAGACCACACACTCTGAACTCGGCAACATGTCACTGGGCCACACTGACAAACCACGGTGCTGATGGTTTAAGACACCTTCAGGTGTGAGGTAGCCTTTCTTTTTTGCATTGTCAGCCAAGTATGCACCTCTGTTCCCAAGACTACAGCAAAATGATGGTGCTTGATTATGCCCCATGTTGCTGGACACAGTGAGCTGCTTGAAGCTGTCCTGGTTGCTCAGTGTTCTCTTCAGTCTTTTGCAGTTGTGTGAAGGTCTGCTGTGAACTGCAGGAATGGAATCTGTCAATTCCATACAATCTGTGTCTGGAAGTGAATTCTCTCTTTCTTCATGAAGCTCTCCACCAGACCTCTTCCTGATGTGCTGATCCGCATCTCTGAATCTCCAGGTTGGCAGAGCTTTAATGTAGTCCATGTTTACTAATGGGCGAAGCCAGAGATCAGGGAAAGCCAAGTGTTCAAACAAGAAGGGATCATCCTCCCAATCTGAGTGGTCAGATGGGACTGGTTGAATTGATGTGATAGGGTGAAGCAGATAAGAAGTGTACCAGTCCCACAGACTGGCCAGCCACTCCAGATTGGTGGTGCTGTCCTCATGGCTCCTGATGCCATAGCGACGTTTCTTCTCAAAGTAGTCAACCAGCAGACCATGGGCCAAGTAGGTGGATAGGAAGAGAGCTGGATGGGATGAGTAGAAGGTCCAGTCAGCTCTAACTAGGCTGGCTAATGTGGTGGTGTCAGCATAACGAAGCAGCTTCAGACTGTAACCATACAAGGTGTCCAGATAGGGCAGCTGCAGAAGTGCCTGGGGGAGTGATCAATCAATAATTAGAAAAAAGGAAGTGATGATAAAGTTTTATAAATTCATCTGTCCTCTCAGTTAAGATAGAAATAGCATAACTCTATTGGAGCATACATTCTGTGGCTGCTTTATCAGGTATTCAAAGTCAAGTGATGTTGTTACTCATTTCTACTCAAAGCAGCTGTTTGATTAACATTTTTCCCCCCTTTTTTGTTGTATTTTCCCATTCCATTGTGCAAACTGATAAAGCCCGTATGGGTTACCCCTCAAACAGTGGGTCTAAAAAAATAAACCCAAAGTGAAACAAAAATAGTAACTCATCAAAAGATTTAAATGGCTTACATGGTCTCTTTTAAGAAAATAAATATTTGAATCATAAGAAAAAGTCATATTATCATTCAAGGTGCTTTCACAGCTGAAAGTCCAGACCAAGGCCCAAACTAAGGTTCATGTGTTTGTTACACTGTATACATTTGGTCTGGTTGGGCTAACAGAGTTTCATGACAAACCTACATCCTATCATCATCAAGTAAGTGGGTTGCATGTCTCTATACTTTACATTGATTGGTTTGTTGGCAGGCAGGCATCTGAAATCAGCATGGTGAAAATGCCTTGTTTTGTAGCTTGATTGTAGTTTAATTATAGCTTTTATGAGTTTTTTCTAGTCAGCCTAAGTGAAGTCTTAGGACCAATTATTAATAAGGCATTTGGTATCCTCTCCCCCCCTTGTAGTTCCTCAGCTCATGATAGGACCAGTGGCATGACTCAGTTTGATCCGGACCCAGACCACCCTTTTGGTCGGACAATGGACCAGGGAAGGTTTCACACCTGCTATTTTGGTTCTGATAGAACTGAGAAGTCCGAAAGTCTCAAAGTGAACTAAATGAAGATGCAGTGAAGTGAAAAATAGATTTTATTCTTGACAAATAAAAAAATCTCAATTTCATATCACCATTGTTTTTATATTACCATCATGACCAACATCCCAAAGATAATGATGTAATGAAATGTGTTCTCCAACTATGTCTTCATGATTGTAACTGTAAATTTCTGAAAATACTGCCAACAGCAAAGATTTATCAGTACTAACTACGAGAATAGATCTTGTAATTATGAGATCAGGATCTTGTAATTATGAAATTAGTTTCTGCTCCTGCAGAAACACTTCCAGCACATTAGGCTGGGCTTTCCACCTGAACAATCTTAACAACTCGAGATGGATGCTCAGTGTTGACATTCCAATAGGCCTTTTATTGAGTTTGTCCTTCAATAACAGATGATACTTAAGTTCTGTTAACCCTTTGATTGTGTTGTGCCTCAATGAAGACTTGCTATGAAATTCATTGTACCAAAGTGTCTGCCTGTTCTTTTATCCAATAACAAAATTGAAAATAGAACAAGATATTTGAGAGCTCACCTGAAAAGGGCAATACTGGAATGCTGGAACCACTGCCCAATGTGTGGCCCTCGCAAAATGTCAAACTGTGACTAATATTTGAACAGGTTTTAATTTCTTTGTAATATAGCTTTAGTAATTTCTTCATGGTTTAGCGCTAAACTATAATACAGTAAGCTATGTAGGATACAGTAAGCCAAAAGTCCTGATTCAACCCATTTGACTTGTCAAAGAACAACAAGTTGCTGCTTTCATGCTTTCCTGTTCACACGAATTACTGGCAATTTATTCACATTTATCTGAGATAATGTGACAAAAAATTAATTATAGGCCTATAACAATTTAGAATAATAATCTCTTTTCAAGCTTTTCATTTTGAACCACTGCAGTCAACACACTGTAAACCCCGCAGCTTTTAGCCTACTCTTAATGTGAGCCATGTATTTTGATTCTTCAAAGTTGGGTAACGAAACAAGCAGACACTTGGCGCACTCAATTTCATTGCACATCTTAATTCAACCCCAACACAACATAAGCATAGTGTTAACTGAATTATCATTGGTTATAAAGTACAAATTTACAATGTAAATTTTTATTAGCACTTAAATAAAACAAGGCAGTACATCTGTAACTGTCTCCATTCATTATATATTGTGAACAACTGTAGATGAATTATACCTCCTGCTTGGACCAGTGATATTAGTATGTTAACACTACGCAGGCATCTTAAGTTGCTTAGATTGCTCAAGCGGAGAGCCTAGTCTGACATGCCAGAAGTGGTAAAAGAGAAGAAACTGATCTCATAATTATGAGATCTTTCTCATTAATAAGACATAAGATCTCGCAGTTATGAGATCTTTTCTAGTAATTACGAGATCAGAATCTCACAATTAAGAGATCTCTTCTTGTAATTACAAGATCTTCTCTAGTAATAATGAGATTAGAATCTCATGATTACAAAATATTTTCTCTTAATTACAAAATAAGGTGCTGATTTTTTTATCATGTGCGCTTCGTACTTTGATGCATTGAGTTGATGCAAAATGATTGGCTGAGATTTAAAATTTACAGAAAGTCTTTGGGTTTCAATAGAAAACAGTTTGAGATACACCTGGTATCAATTTTACAGCACTGTTTTATTTAAACCCCTCAATTTAACATTTATGAACATACATAAAACACATCAAACATAAGACAAAAAAAAAAAAAGTCAACCGATAACAACTGATGTCTGCTGTTCTATAGTTCTCCTATGTTCTCATTTGTTGTCTTGATAAATATGTCTGTCAAAGTTTTGTTTTGTTCCAACAGTACTAAACAGTCAAGCTTAGTGTTAACTTGTGGGAAGGAGGAAAAAAAACAGGTGATGTCGCAGCAAAAGCTGTTACCTTGTTAATCCCTGGCCACCTAAGAGAATGACACCCTTACATTGTAGGTTTCTCTTCTCTGTTTTGTTGGTGGGATATGTGCTCAGAGAGTTTGTGCAATGTTTTTGGCATGACAGTATCATAAATAGCTATGTCCTTGTCAGTGTTCTGGAATAGTAGAGCTAGCCTAAGCTGACATGGCTAACCAGGCCAGTGCAGCCATCTTACTAACCCATTAGAGTAACTTGTTGATAGCTCTAGAGTAGCTGTATAACAAGTTACCAAATGCTGGTTCCTAGCTAATACCCGTTTCTGTTGATTAACACTATTGTTGAAATTTATAATATTAGGTGTAATCTATCTACCTAGCAGCAGTACTGTGGGGTAGCGCACCCTTGTAGCTCTCTAGTGTATAAAGTGTATTTTTCAGTGTCACTTGCAAGTGCTTATGACCATCAATGAATATAGTTGTGGTGAAACGTGTGTTTATGAGAGAACACCTTACGTTGCAATTGATAAGATAGCTGAAGGAGCCATTATGCAAATGTAGAGCCTGTGCTAAGCTAAAGGCTAGGAGATGAGAATATAAACCTTTTTGGCCATCCATCCTTAAGGTTGACCATTAATTAATATAGACAGGATAAAATTACAAGGACACAAGGATACAAGGAAGTTTATTGGTCATTATACAACAGGTTGCATAATGAAATTAAAGTCTGGTTCCCTCTTGATTGATTAATTGTTTGTAGAAGAATAATATAAAATTATTAAACATGGAGGAGTGCAGATGGTGCATTAAGCAGTCTCACAGCTTGAGGGAAGAAGCTGCTCTGTAATCTGGTGGTACGGCAGCAGATACTTTTATATCTTTTGCCTGACAGCAGCAGGGTGAACAGGCTGTGGCTGGGGTGAGTGTCATATTCTAGTATTCTTTTGGATCTGGCACCTCACCTCCCCGATATCACTGATACTTGGTAGATGGGTACCAATGATGTTTTGGGCAGTTTTAATCACTTGTTGCAGAGTCTTCCTGTCCTGGGCCATGCA
>JAPZDY010000026.1:200626-211680 GCA_029783645.1 Ctenochaetus hawaiiensis
TGTCTCCCCCGCCCCCCCCCCCCCCCATCTTTTCAATATTGTCTGAACAGGTCACTAATTGGAGTGTCTTGGTTCCTCTGCCATCAGTCGTGTTTGGAGGGGGCATTCCCTGGTGTAAGGCCCGCCCCTCCAGTGACCATACAAGGTAACAGTGGAATGCATGGCTTGGCGGTCCTTCTACTTCTTAAGAGACACACACGCACAGAGAACTGAGGATGTCCAACACTGATGAACAATCACAGTTTAGTCCGATTTGAGCATCAGCTTACTGTAAAAATATTAAAATTATTGAAGTATATTATAGACAACTACATTTGTATTTGAGTAGGCAACTCTTCTCCAGCCACTGCAATCCAAAAGTAGCGGAGACCTTCTCTATCCAACAGTGAAGAAACCTGCCAGCTGCTGCACATGACAGCTTCCAGCAGCACCACAGCTGAACTGCAGCAGAGGACTCCATGAGGTATGATCTTGTTATCAGTGCTATTGAATTAATAGGTGATTTTGGTGCAAATAATGGTTATATCACATAACTGCCAATTATTTTTCAAGCATACTATGTTCTGTTTTTCAAGAACTTGTATTTTTCAAGAACTTCAAATTCAAGTTTGGTCATTCATCACACTGAATACACTTTATTAATGCTTGGGTGTTGCTAAAGAAAGGTCTTTCACAATTAATTATAAGTCTTTATAGGATTTAAACATCATAAAATCATATGTTAATATCCTCTGAAGGCTCTCCACATTGTGTGAGTTTGACAGATTTGAACAATTGTCTTTGAAACAGTGAGATTTTTTGGTGCCACTCCAAAACTGTGGTTCCACAACTCATTTGCAGACACATCCAACAAATAAACTCTTGCAATATGTTTGCCACAACTCAGGTCTAAAAGACAGCCGGTTGCAAACAGTATGAAATGTGAAGCGATGTGCTGGCCAACAAACCCCTTTTAATATACCCATACTGCTACCACATCCCTTTGTAGACCTCTACGCTATACAGCATTGTTTTTTTTCTGTTTGTTTGTTTGATTTTGAAATGAAGTGAGTTAATCACCCTATTCAGCTTGCTTATTTGACATACAATACACAATATGACATGCCTGAAAACTAACATCTTAAAATCTGAGACAAAGTGCAACCAAGTTTTTATTATACCTACTAGATGAAACATACCTCATACTGTGCGTAATGCAGACCATTGTTGCATTTAGGGTCCTCAAGACTGATGACCTACGCAAGTTTTAAGTCAGGGCAATTTTTTAAACTGTACTGAATTAAGTACATACCAATACAAATATCAAGGGTCATAAACATACATTCATAACACTATGTACACTTTATTTATGCTCAGTTATCATGTGAAGTGTATTTCATAAAAGGGGTAAAGTCTCGAGTTGCAGAAGGTCACTCACTGCTCTGTTCTGCTTCTGGTTGAAGTGTTTTACTGCTTGTTAAGAATCTTACAGGACAGTAAGTGCACAGCACACTGGGACACTTCACTCATATTAGAATGACATCAAAATACAATTTGTATGGATTCTTACTGAACCAGACTGGAATGGACTTGGATTTGACACTGACTCGAGTTTAAAAAAAGAACCTTACTTGAAGAGGGATTGTTTTGTTAAAGGTACAATCTTTCTTTGTATCCTGAGAACAGTGAGGTGTGATGCTGTCCTTAAATGGTAAACTAATGGAACGATCTGATTGGCTGACATTATTTTCACACATTGTCTTGTTTCATACAGTATACCATCATCAGTGACTGGGACAAACCCAACACCATGGACAGCATGTATAAGAGGCAGGGGCTGCTAAATGAAGAGGTGCGTATGAAACAGATCAGGTAGGATGGCCACATTTACCCCCCCACACACACACCACACACACCCACACACACACACACATTGCTTTGTCTTTGTCTGTATTTGTGTGGTGAATGCCCCTGTCAGTAAACCTTAGCCTAACCATAACATAACTTTGATCTGAACCTTAGGACATTAAAACCTTAAAACCAAGCACAAGCCTTCTTCCTCTAAATGTTGCCAGGCACATCATTTTTTAACAAAGACGAGACAGCACAGCTGGTTTGACACTGCGATGTTGTAGCTTTTTTTTTTTTACTGGACTTCTGATGGAAACTTCTGGGCATGAGAAAGTGTATGAGGGAGAAGAAGAGGAAATGCTCTATTTATTTATTTAACAGTCAAAATACTTTAGGGCACTAGGTTAGATGGACTTTCACATAACCCCCTACTCACACACACACACACACACACACACACATATAGGCACTCTCAGACACACCATGACACCAGTCTTCCTCTGGGCTCAAGGGACCATAATTCCCAGGGTCAATTTCACATGGAAGGAGGGGGGGGCAGATAAGGAGTAGAGGCATGTAGATGACAAGAAAATGAAAAAAGGGAAAAGAATGCAGGGAAGAGAGAAAAGCACACACCCGAACTGTCTGCTTTAACTTTTTCTGAAAAATTAAACCCACTCATCTCATAGAATTCACTGACTTATTTGCATTTGTAGCCTTTACTCTTCATGTGTATGTTAAATGTTATTTAATGCTTACAAACGAAACAAGCTTAATGTTTCTGTGCAACGTTCCCTGCAATGTTTAGCTTAGAACTAGACTTAGTGGTTACAGGAGTTATTCTGTTTGTAATATCAGGAACAGCAACATCAGTGGCTCCTAATCTCATTGTACATGTGTATAGTGACAATAAAGGCATTCTCTTCCATTCTGTTCTATTCAATTGTGGCTCTAGGTTGAGATCTCAGGGTTGGTGATTCATGTCAAAGTATCCTTTGGAAAAACTTTAATAGCAGGTGTACAGGGTAGCTGCTGGCAATCTGTGTGTGCATGTCCAAATGAGGGAATGAGTTGTAAAGAGCTTGACATTAAATGACAACTGGTTCCAGAATCTGTAGGCTTCTTTTAGCACTCTTATAAAAACTCCTGATCCAGTGGTTCAGTCTTTTTGGCTTGTGATCCCTTAAACTTAAACAATGGCTATTTGTCATTATAAATGTTGACTGTATCATGAGTTATGATCCTTTTATTTTCAAGGATTTTTCCTTTACTGGAACATAATTATTTAACTTTCAGTATTTTTTTTCATGTAGAAATTTGATCCTTCCTATTCTCTTAGTCATATTTTTTTATACTGCTAACTGCTCTTCTTAAAAGCTCCTGCCGAAGATCCTCCAGTCAGACTCTTCATTTCAGCATTACCAGTTAAACTCTAGTTAACTCTCTCAGTTTAGTGTTACCAAATGTGGTACTTTATTTAAAGACCTACTTTGACAGAGATTGAAATGTGTTTTTCTTTGTCATTGATTGTACCTTTTTCGTACTGTGACACACTACTGAGCAGTAAATCTGACTCTGGCTGTTCTTGTCTGCTGGTTCTTTGTGTGGTTGTCTTGGAGCTTTTTTACTTTTTAAAATGTTATTTCTCCTTGCCCAGGCATCATTAGTTCTGAAACATTTACTGTGATAGACAGACACAGTAAAATGGAGAGAGGGCTTCCTGTATGTGATTTACAGAGCCAAGGGGAAAGAGAGAGGAAACCATATTAGGCAATGTTTGGCTCAATGGGAGAGATGGCTCTGACTGTTATCACGGCCTGTCTAAACACACACACATTCATGCTCACGCAGACTCATTCCCTTTAAGGACTGGTAACCTGCACTTAGACTGTGACAGCAAAGTTAGTCAGCACAAACTGAAAGTTGAGATTTTTGGATTTTCCATTTATAAATTTTTTTTTCAAAAGGTTAGTTATCATATAGTTTACATAATTTACACGACTGAAGTTTTTTTTTCACTAAGTCATCAGTAGTACATACACAGCTGCTGTGTTGACTTCCTCAGCTGTAAGAGAAAACTGAAGGACGCTTAAAGCTGAAAATGGATGGATTCTGCAGATCACAGGACTCTGTCAATGTTAAAAAGAAAGGCTGAGCAGACTTTAATCAGATCTCAGCCTTTTCAAGTTCCCTCTCGACACCCTTGGGATCTAGTTGTGATGGATGAATGAAAGGAATGTGTTATACACCATGAATCCTAAACATGTAAGCATTGTCGATTGCATTGTTGCACCACACTGCTGTGGTGCTTTGGAAAGAAGTCAGTATGTCGTGATAGGTATTGTGGGCATCAATATATTTAGAAAGCACTGAGCATGTTGTGTACCTTTTCCGATACTACCACTAGGAGTTGCAAAGTCAGTGACACTTCAACTACTCACAGAGCAACTGAAATCCACTGGCTGTATCTAAATCACAGCGGTTTGCAACCAGCTTCCTGTGAAGAAGTAAAGGTTACAATGGTTCTTTTTTTTGTGCCCTCGCTTACTTAGTTTTGCAGTTCTTGATTGGATGGTTGATATCTGTCTGTGATGGTTTGTCTGATCACCTGCTGAATACTTTTTAATAGTGCTTCTTTTTCTAAACAGTGTTCATGGATTGTTTCCCAGCTCCGTATAACAAACCATCATCTTCAAGGGAGTGCATGTGTGTTTGCTTTTGTGTGTGTTTCTGTTTGAGTGGGTTTGTGTAGGGTACATTACATCAGAGTTCAAGACTATATCCTGTTCTTGCACTTCACACTTCAATCAGCACCTCCATTTCATTGCCTTAACAGTTATCATTATTTTACTTTTTATGCCTTGATTTGACTTTTGTTGTCTAGCTTGTTGTAATGTATTTTTACAGTTATTTGCACACGGTTCAACACAAAGCAACAGTAATAATAAAAACAAACAAACAAACAAACAGTGAATTTAAAGGAATCGTTAAACACTACTGGAGATACATTTGTTCTACTTTAATGAAAGTTAGCTTAGAAGAATGATATTTTCTGTTTTAGTGTTAGAAACATAGTGTCAGTGGTTGGAGTTCAAGCAAACACTCACAAACACCCCTGAAAGTTATCCAGAAATACAGCATTCATTCTTTTATTTATCTACCAGAAAAAAACACTTGGTCAGACTAGATGTATGACATTTATCCTTATCTGACAGAGCGACAAACAAACCAGACCAATAATTTGACAGCTGACTGGAGAATTATGTCCATAGACTCTCCACTTGATCATGATGAGCCAGTGTTATTGTTATAGAGCAAATCGTTTTTTCATTTGCAAAATTTTTTGTTATTTACAACTTTCTCAACTGGGAATATTTTTACACACACATGCAAAAAAAACATTTTAATTGGTAACTATAGATGAAAGCCAGGTTAATATAGAGGCCACAGAACGGAGGGGCCCGACTGGCCACCACACTGCAACATCAGGCTGCTTCCTCAAGAGCATGTTTTGAAGAGCCTCCTGCACTATGCACCGGACAGCACACAACGCCATGTTACAATGACTCAGGGGTGTTTGCATCTGATTTGATCTAATTAAGTCTACAGGCCAGTGGTTCCAGAACAGTTGAAGGCATAGGACACCTTTATAATTATTCAACTAGCATGGCAAACTGCTCACTAAGCCCAACATATAATGAAAAAGTCAAAGTGTGTATTTATGTGTGTATCTGACGACTTGTGTTTCATGTATGAGTGAGAGAGAGAAAAAAAAGAGAGAGAGAGTCTGAGCCCAAAAGAGAGAGAGAGAAAGGGAGCAGGACTTTCTTCTTAATATGGACTTGTTGAGCTCAGAGCAGAGGGAGAAGGACTTAGTAAGATAAAGACCTCCTTCCCCCAATGCCTTTTAAGTGAGTCTCTCCCATCTGTGACTAGAAAAGGGAATGTATGTAGCCAACTGGGAGGAGGAGGTAGTAGTTGGGTTGGGGGTGTGTGTGTGTGTGTGTGTGGGGGGGGGGGGACTGTTTATTCAAAGCAGCAGTCCCATTTTCCATGATCCCCCAAAATAAAAGGCTGGCTCAAGCCTTATATGGACAGCCTGGGAGTTTCCAGCCAAGAAGACTGAGAGCATTCCTGGTAAACACCAGGCTTCTTTTTTCTTCCTCTGTCTTTATTTGTCTCTCTCTGTCTCCTCTCCCCTTGATATATCATGAACCCGCGTATGTCATGGAAATGCATTGCAATCAGCCTGAATCCTGGAAGGTTAGAGCTGTGTCATAGAGGCTCATCCATCAGCGGTGTGTGGCTCCGGCTGTTGGACTTGTAGGCTGTTGCATTTTTTGTTGGTACATCTCAGATCCCTCTCTGAACCTGGCTTTGAACAAACCCACCTCTCTGTAAACACCTGTCATTGAATCTGTTTTGTATTAATGATTTAGCTTCAATTCAGGTTTCTCATTCCATTTCTAACCTAACGTTTGTTTTTTTTGGGGGGGGGGGGTATGCTCTTAAAGGTCTGACTGAATTAAGGCAACTGCTTGGGTTCAGGGCAGAAAAACCTTCAAGATGTGAACCCCGGCATTATGTATCAACACTAAATATTCTACAGCACCACCAAGTTGGGATCCAATCAAAGTAAGAGACTAGAGCTTTCAGATAAACAGCAGAGCTATGAGCTGTTAGAAAGTGCATGCATCATCTGTTTGTAAGCTTGTATATTGTTAAGTTTGTGTGTGTGCATCTTTAAATGTGTCCTACTCCTGCAATGCCTTTTTCTAACAAAGTGTTTGTGTTGTGTTTCAGATACCAGCGGCGATTAGAGGGGTGTTTGCATGTGTAGAATGTCAGATGGAGTAGCAGCAGAACCAGGTTGGCAATTGTCATCAGTCATAAGCTTTAAGTTATTCTAGTGTATCTTTTCCCATGAAGAATGTTTGGGCTGTACTCCTAATTGTTCTCTCTCTCTGTCTGAAACACACAAAAACCACTAATTATCTATGTCCTGTTTTTTGCCCCTTCTTTCTCTAATATTTCTGATGCATTACAAAGTATGAAGTGTAAATGAAGACGGTGTAACACAGCAGCTCTTTTGCATTACATCATGCAGACAATGTTTTGTGAGTGAATGTAATCGTAACTCAGCTTCCATTTATGTCTTTATAATGTTTAAGCTCATGTCACGCTAATGCCCTGGATCCTTCCTTTCACTGTGAGTTTGATTCATAATGATTTTAATCCATTAAGATGCTGTGTTTTGGAAATTTTAAGGGTTCACATTTAAATGTTTTGTGTGTTTCTTTGTCAACCTTAAAATGCACTTTGTACTATGAAAAAGTTGTTAATGCAGCTTGTGCTGTAGATCTATAAACATGGTGTTTTTCTACAGTTGACTGAACAATAACAGTTTTTCTACAGTTGATTTCAGGTTTCATTCCTGTGGCCCATGGTGCAGTGCTGCATCTCTGGTCAGTTGGTAGTCTGAGATGAAGCACTGTAGCTCGGGACAGAGGACAGACATTTCAGTCTGACCACTTCCAGCGTCAACAGCATCAACAGTCAAATGATATGTAACAAACGTCATGGGACGAGATGACAGTGCAGTCACAGAAAAATGAGTCAGAGTCAGACAGGATTTGAGATCAAGTTGAACCATTCAACAAAGTTTGCCAGTTTTTCTCATAATTTCTATCATCATCAATTTATTTACAAAACAAAACTTCTCCATCAAGGTAATCAAGGTTTTTCCCACAGCACATCATCCAACACTGTTAGCTTAGGCTATAAATCATGTGGTGTGCAGTAAGGAGCTAACAGCACTTATGGCTGCATTGTATCATGAAACTGAACTTGTCTTTCAATACAATAATCAGGTTTAAGCGCTTCAATAAACTGTCAGATACAAACATTGACCTCAGAAGGAAAAGAAGGAAACAGTGGTACAAGCTGAAGAGTCTTTCATCTCATCCTCTGTCCCACAACAAAAGTGATGCCCAGGGTTGTGCACTCTTTCCTTCGCTAGTCCTGCTCTACACAAACCACTTCACACAGCTCCGTTACCATTCTTCAATATGTGGGTTACATTACTGTTACTAAACTCAGAACCAACAACAACTAAGACCATTACCTTCAGCAGGTAGGTCATGCACTCAGTCACTTGGTGCAATGGTAACAATCTCAAGCCTGATACTTTGTGTGTGGTGGACTAACCATTATAGATTTCTGGCACAGCCCCCAGCCCAGAGCCACTGCTTACATTTCATACTCACCTTTTAAGAAACAGCTCAGTAATGTATCATCCACATATAATCCAGAATTATTGACACAGAATCTTTTTCATATAAATACAACCATAAGAACATTATTTGACGCATCTCATCTTGCTTGCCACCTCTTCCAGCCGATGTGATATATGCAGTCCTGTCCCAAGAACCATAAAAATTTAAAACATTAAAAGTAATAGCAAAAATTTGATTTTCCCCATTGCCACAAGGACTTTGAATACCTCTCATTAACTTTGACATATGTAATTTCACTTCAAACTTGCAAATACCACCTGTGAGTTTTTGTGGACACATATTCTGCTGTGTGTTTAATGTAATTCTGATGTCTGAGTGAATTACTGTTTGATGTTAGTAACTGTATAACTGAGCTTGCCTGCCATGCTGTAATGAGAGCAAAGTCTGTGATCAAACATGGCATTATTGCGAGGAGAAAAGAAAAATATAGATGTGACAGTTTTAGAGCTTTAAATTCGCCCTCTATATATAGGAAGTATATATGTATAAATGGGAAGTATGGAAATTACGGCTGAACTGGGAGAATCTATCGCTGTTGACAAGATAATGACTGATAATGGACCATTCATGACAAAAAAAGAAGACATTACTAACATTGTGGATGTCTCCTCCTCTCTCCTAGGGTCCAGTTTTCCCAGGAATCCCTTAACCTATCACAAAGGGGGATTCCTGGAAATACTGTTCTTGGGGGCGTGGCCTATCAACAATTCCTTGCATATAATTACACCATAGTTATATTTATAGTTATATTTGATTTGTAATAATGTACCAGGGTAATAGTTATTTAATGAGTTGCAGATTCTGTTCAAAATACATGATTACTGCTTATTGTTAAATAAACATTTTAAGAAATGCTGGAAATATTGTCAGTTACTCTACTCTGCAGTTTGTGCCTGGAACAGGGTGGGGAAAATAATGAAAGAATGAAATACTTAGATTCTTCATGTAAACCTATAAATAAAACACTTCCACCATGAAAATCTAAATATTGTGAGTTGTGCTCTTACTGATATATCCAACAAAATTCACACTCACAGAACTCCAAAATTAATTCATGTTATCCAGGTGTTTTATGTTGTTGGTAACTTTCAGGGTTTCACCACTTAGTGAGTGAGGAATGAAGTCAGGAAACATGACCAAACATAGTTAAAAAAAAAAAATACATACATTACCTTGGTCTGGGAAATTTTTTCTCCTGAGTCAATCACATTGATTTTCATCAGCAATGATGGCTTTTTAACTATGAAATGAACAAATCCAATGATCATATGCAACTTTACATGCTCATCAAATTACAGTGTTTTCATTGTTTTGATAGACTTCATGATGTAAGAAAAATCCACTGAATCAAAATCATCAATATTTAAATCCTAAGTCAGTACAAAATACACCTGCAGTATATGATCTGCCTGACATGATTAGATTATTAATACTGATGCATCAACGTATAAGCAGTATTTTTACTGTTACAGCTCACTGAGGTGGAGCTAGATGCATGGCAACAGTTGCAGCTGTTCAACAGTTTAGTCCTGTGAGTTCCAATCTTGAGTTTAGGCTCCTCCAGAAAAACTTAAAGGTCATGAGACAGAATATTAGAGGTAAGGAAGAGTTTAAAGCCCTATGGTAAATATAGGAATAAAATTGTGTCTCCAGGGGTTCAAGTGGGATTTGCTATGTGGGAGGGCGGGGGAACCCTGTCAGCCAGTTTCGGTGAGGGGAAGTGATGATTTGGTATAGTTAAATAATTTGGTAAGGGTAATATGTATGTAGCACAGAAACAATATTTTTTATTAGCTCAGCCCTACCCCAGCCCCCTATTACTAAGTAGGAAAAAGTTGACTCGCCAAGAGGTTCAAAGAAAATAGATCTGATGACCGCTTAATTATCTGACCATTTGACTTTAGCCACCAGGTTAGATACGTTATAGGCTACGTTAACCCATCACTAAGGTAAAGACCATTTTTATCTTCAGCACAGCACAATGGATGATCTGATCACTTGTTAATTGTTTCTCACATTATCATCTAAATGAAGGGTCACCAGGTCGCTCCAAAGCACGAGTCGCCCGCAGGCCTGTTCTAAAAATAGCACAACTTACTAGTGAGCTGCGTCTAAAATTTAATTTTATTCTGTTGCTATTCTTTTTTAATCACACTTGCATTTATATAGATTTTAAAATGACAATATCTTAAAAATATGTGTATTATACCCTGTAGCGGAGCTGGAAATACGTTCGAGATTGGCATGTTCAAACTGTTGGAGTTTTTTTATATTGGACATTTTGGACTCTGGACATTTCGTTGTTGGCTACAGTGGATTTTTTGTTGGATTGGATACATTTTTGTTAGCATTTTTTTTGGATCGGATTCAAACTCTCCACCGCTGGATGAAAACATCATCAGTAAGTTGTTCCATAATCAATATTTGTGATGACATAGGCTAAGCTTGTCATCGATGCTGGCTGTCTGGCCTTTTTCTTAAATAGCATTGTTATCATTGCTGTCTATGTTGTTGACCGCCGTGTCTGCTTGGTTATTGCATTAACCACAGGCCACACATGTTGCTTGTACACTTGTTTGTTGTCCTGTCTGGGTTGATCACGTGTGACTTGATTATGCAGGCAATAGGACTGTGTGGCATCCATCACTGCTGAATGTCATTGACCTTCTATCCTTCGTTTCCCACCCCGTTGGTTTAGTCCGCTTTACTTTTTAACCTTTATCTGACCCAGGTTTGAGCAAATTATTGGTAAAGTCCATGGCGCTGACCATGGTGCTGAAATAGCCTATCGGCAGTTGTGGTGCTACATTATGATTTTATTTCATATTCTGATGGTTCAAAGTGTGAGACATTCTTTTTATTTTTGAAGCTAAAGCCGTTCATTCGGTCCCTTTTTGGCAGCGGCCAAATACAGCTCAAATCCAGATC
>JAPZDY010000026.1:212647-225523 GCA_029783645.1 Ctenochaetus hawaiiensis
TGGGGGGGGGGGGGGGGGGGCTCTCCTGTCGCTTCTCTGTCCCCTCTCCTCCTCTCTTCCCCTTTTCCCCCTCCTCCCCCTACTTCCTTCCTCCTCCGCCCTCTCCCCTCCTCTGGGGGGACCTGGGGCCCCAGGGTCTGGCATGGGGGGCTGAGGGGCTCTTCTTCTTTCATGGCTTCTGCCCTGGGGTTCTTCGGGGAATAGGGGGCCTGCTTGGCTTTGTTGGGCCTGCACCTGTGGGGCCCTGGGGTTTCGCTGCTCCTGGGACCTGTTGGCATCACGGCCCTCCTTCCTTGGTCCCTCTTGCTGGATGGGCTGGACCCGCACTTGCTCGGCCTCTTAACACACACCACACTTTGTTATATAAATATTTAATTTTAAGCACATCTGGGCATCTCACAATCAGGGCTCTCGGGGCCAGATTGCTGCAGGGCTGGGGTGTGTCAGCTTCAGTGCAGTAGTCCGCTGCAGTCCTCCACCCCGCCCACTCCATCTCACCTGGCCCCCAGTTTATAATGCATTACATCTACTCACACCTTGGGGACAAATTGGGTCTGACAGAGGGCTCTGTAGCGGGACAAGCTGCAGCACTGCATAGTGCTGTGACCACCCCGCTGCCCTCTTATGCCTCTCACCTGTCCCCCAAATTTTTAATGCACCACATACATCTATGAATTCATTTGTTTATTTTTTCTTCTTCCCCTTTCTCCTCCATCAGCTATGTCCTACCTCTCTATAGCTTCCCCCCCGCTTCACTGTGGTGTAACACTGCCCTCCCTTGCTGACAACAGGAAACTCCATGTAATAATGTCTTATTGGCTAGTATCCAAGGAGGGCGGGTGATGGTCACGAGCACGCACTAAAAGAATAAAAATTTTCACTGCAAGACTAAAAGTGCATCAATCTCATAAAAAGTTGATACCCAGTGTGGTCTCAAACTATGAGTACAAATGCAGACAAAAAAAAAAAATGTAGATCTTCATGAGCCATATAATTCGGCTTTGATTTGATCTCGCTATGATATTCCTACAGGCTGTGTCAGCCGTTTTAGTGTGCCTAGGTTGCGCTAAAGAGCACATTTTGGCACTTTGGGGGTCAGTTTGTTCATTTTACCAATTTTTTGCCAGACCTGATGTGCATGCCAAATTTGGTGAGGTTTTGAGCATGTTTAGGAGGTTTTAAAGCCACATTTTGTGGTATTAATTTATGTGTGATTTGGTGTTCCTGCAAGACTACACATGTTTTTTTCCCCTGTCTCAAAGTCTGAACAGGCCCAGCACACAGCTCAGAACAGTAACAATATTTTTGAGGAAATGCAGCTCAGCACACTAAGCTAACACAACCTGAACCAGAGAGACACCCGGTTATGTGTTGTGTTACCAGCCAAACCTCTGTCAAAACAAGCAGATTTGGCTTCAGAAGCTAGCAAGCAGGCATTGTTTCTGACACAGCGAGAGCCACAACACATGACACATAACTAAGCAAGCAGCTACTTACTGTTCAACAGCAGCAAGTCCAGTTTTGTGTCTGTCTGCAGCCTTTTCTTTAGGGCAGCTGTACCCAACAACTGTATGTTAGTCTGAGATAACCCATGGGGAACACTGGTGCTACCCAGCTTAAGCTACAGTATGCAGCAGTCAGCCTACATGCTGCTTTCAGGAACCTCTATGAATCACAAAAGTGAGGCAAAGCAGTTGTAGGCCAGACTGTAATGATAAACAAAAAAATTGCTTCATCAACCATTGAAGGACACTTTAAAATGTGATTTTTGTCACCAACAAGCTAATATAAAGGAATG
This sequence comes from Ctenochaetus hawaiiensis, assembly GCA_029783645.1. Classification (NCBI taxonomy): domain Eukaryota; kingdom Metazoa; phylum Chordata; class Actinopteri; order Acanthuriformes; family Acanthuridae; genus Ctenochaetus; species Ctenochaetus hawaiiensis. Next base: position 214,446 of record JAPZDY010000026.1, read on the forward strand.
TAAGCAGTTCACAACAACAACATGGAGTATGATATCAAAACATTTATTAACTTTGACACCACATTTGTGGTGTACCATTTATCTTGTACCTTTGGTTGTTTTTATGTAGGCTGTACATAGAAAAAGACGACTGAATCACAGAGTCTCTGAGCACAAGAATGCAATGAAAAAGGCAAATTTGGATTACCCTGTGGTTAAGCATTTCTATATCGCACATAACAGCAATACAAATAGTCTCATGGTCAATGGCTTAGAAACCATCAAAAAGAGAATTTGGGGTGGTGATTGACTGAAACTTTTGATGTTTGCATGTATATATTCATCTTCTGTGAGCTCATAGGTTTCAGGTGTTTGCAACTCAACAGGTGTTTGAAATTAACCTGCATCTACTAAAGGGGAAACTCACTGCATCTTGAAATGTCATTATGAAATAGCCATCTCAAGAAGGGCTTTTTACCTAATGTCAGAAGAGTGCCTTGGACCTTTTTAGTCTTTGAAACATTTGTGTTCCCAACCAAAGAGCACCTTCATCACATTTGTTTGAACTACAAGCACTCCATACATACACACGCACACACACAGATACACAGATACACATATACACAAGGTATTGATATTCATTTAATTAATCATTGCTAAAATATGCAAATATTCTCATGAGGGACTTGGATAGGATTTCCCCTCAACACATGACGAGTATAAACCTTGCTTAGATGATTTTGTTGACCATCTTAACATTGTTGCAATCATATTATAACAGTGGAAATTACACAAGATTTACACAAGGTAGCGCCATTGTTACATGTAGCTTCAAATAACCCTTTGTTAAAGGAAACACTGGAACACACTGATTTTCTGTCTATTCAGACATGAAAAAATGCTTGTTAGATGATTTCAGCCTTCTTTGGTAGTGTCTATGATTTTACATACAAATATACTTGTGTTATCTCTATCTAACAGCAGTAAACAAACACATAAGAAGTTACATGCAGTCATTCATATCTAGGTACACAGCACACTGCACACAGTCCCATGGAAACAATTTTCCTGTTGCAGTTTATATGTCAACAGTTGTACACACTTGTAACATACATACAGCATATTGATGTTGAAGGCCTTTCTTTGATACAAATGACCCCTCTATGTACCTGTTTTACACATGCATTTTTAGGATGTATGCTCCCTTCTCAATCAAATAAATGTTTTTGTCCAACATACAGCCAGTGTAAAGAAAAGGAAAAAGAAAGCATCTACTGAAGCACAAAAAGGTCTGGTTGCTAAGTCAGTGTTGAGCAAGCTTATACTAAAAGGGACAGAAAAATTATAATGAAAAACCACATTACATAAGATGGAGAGAAACAAGATAATGCAGGCTGATTAGAGTTTGGCAGCAAGGCTCCACCCACACACATGTAGAATCCTTCCTGTCACAGCACGTAGGGAAGCTCAGACCTGCAGAGGTTACACACTACATAGAGAAGCCATGGCCTTTGAGCAGCAGCAGGCATGGAAGTTTCACAACTCCAGAACATCACTGTATGCACAGCTATATGATTGATTTGAGTTTGATTTATTTATAATTGTGTAAAAAAATGCCCAGCCCAAAAGGGGTTACAAGACACCATTATTAAAACAAAGAGACCAGAAACCAAAAGTATATGCCTGACAATACTGGTGCTAATGAAATAAAGCATCCTATTTTTCTTCCAGGCTCTAGCAACAAAACTGGCCAAGGTATAAGTATTGAAATTAAACAACCATTCCATTCTATAATCATCTGTACTCCAAAGCATTTCAGGATTTTGAACATACATTTCATTTATCAGAGATGCTCTTAACTTATCATAGAAGGGACAATATGAGAAAAAAATTTGATTTATTCTCAACTTCTCCGAAATCACACAGTTTCACACAATCTTTTTCCCTCCAGAATATTTTTAAATCTGTTGTCTTCAAGAGCCAGAGGAAGGATTTCTGTTCTCAAGTGAGCAACCAAAGATCTCTGACTTCCTCTTTAAGTTTGTTTTAACTTAACATTTAATGACAAAATTATGCTTGATTTGAATATATGTCCATAGTTTGTGTTTTAACAAGATGTCATTTCACTACTTTTCTTTAAAAACAGAAATTAACTTTCTTCTTATTGTGTTCACGCTGCATGGTAAACTATTTCTATAGACTTGAATTGTAATTCAGCTTCTCCATGCATTTTACGCAAAATTTAAACTCTCTTGTTGAGTCAATTATCTGATATATTGATAAAACAATTCCACAGTCCAATCATATCACATTTCCTCCTAATTGATCCAGGAATCAAGCCCATGTCACCTTGAGCAGCCAAAGAGAGAGCAAATTTATGGATACCTAGAAAACAATGAATAGGCAAAAACCCAGACATGGGAGGAGTTCGGTGAGGCCATGGAGAACGACTTCTGGACGGCTTCGAAGAGGTTCTGGACCACCATCCGGTGTCTCAGGAGGGGGAAGCAGTGCACTGTAAACACTGTGTTTGGTGGGGATGTGTGGGATATGTGGGATATCAACTCTATAGTTGGTGCTGCTCCACTTCTCACACAAACTCCAGTTTCTTCCCCAACAGATATAGCTAGGCTCACCCATACACACAGCATCGATTCTGGAACCAAGCTCCTGGAGAGGGTCTGGACTACCTTTTGCAGAGTTCCTCATCCAGGGTGAGGGGCACTAGTTGGGTGTGATGTTATACACAAGGCCCTGGGGCTCTAACTGTTGTTTTTGCATATGCAGCCAAAGGCAGTTTGAGGTACCCGGCCTTCTCTTATTGTCATTCTGGTAAGGGTACCACATAGGGACTCTATTTTTCTTGTGTTCTCTGGACTCACCTGAGAAACAATGGAAAACCAGGTGGAGGGTAATGGGGAGGCATGGACTGCCTGATCTGAACCTGAGTGGTGCTACGTTTTTGGACTTGTGGTAGTGGACTTGTGGTTTCGACTGTGGTAGTCATGGATTTGCCATAATGAACACCATGCTTGTTCAAAAGGTGGTTCATAAGTTTACCTGGTATTAGACAACCATAGGCCAAAGGTCACTGATTGATTTTGTGATTTTCCTATTAGATCTGTAGATGTATTTCTTTGACAATCAGGTGAAAAGAGGAACAAAACTGTCAACTGGTTATCACTGATGGTGAGCTAGGTAGGGTGGTAAGGAAGACTACTTGCCAAACCTGGTGAGCCAAAACAAGTAAAGAGAGCTAGGAACATTAAGCAGAGCCCCTGTCAGTTGGGACATCATTTTCCACCTCTGTAAGAGTTACTGCCTCATTCTGGGGCAGGTTGGGGACATGGAGTTTTAGTGGAAAATGCTTTATGGACATGTTTTATTACTGCTTTATTGAGTCTGTTTTGACCTTCTTTTTTATCTGCTGGTTTGGTTCAGTAACCTTGAAAAAACAGAACATCCTGGGACACATTGTAAAGATGCGTAGTAAAATTGCTGGAAAAGGCATTAATGACCTTTCTCTCCTATGTAATGCCAGAAAGCTCAGTCTATTCTTGCCAAACTCTTGTTCACCGAATACAAGCCACTGCCATCTGGTCACAGAGACATCTTACCAAGGTACAAGACTATGAGACTTAAGAACTCAATTGTTCCTGCTACCATTAGCCTCATCTGTATCATCATGTAATTTTCTGTTTCTTTTGTACATCTGTCTTGTGTTTACTCTGGTCTCTGTGTGTGGAATTACTGTTTTTTTCTCTGCTGGCTGTGAAACAAACTGCCCTTAGGGGATATTAAGTTTACCTTGACCTTGACCTTGGGTTTCGTTTAAAGCCTCCATTGTGGAGGCAGTTTCTAAGACCTGTGGTTTGAAAGTCATTGGAGCCTGCCATGTTAACAACTGAAGAACCTGTTGTTGACATTGGCGATGAAGGGAGATGCCAAGCTGAAAAAGGGGACTGGGGCATTTTTAGCCCAGGGATCTGCTGAAGCAGCAAGCAAGTACCAGAAGACCAGAGGGGCTGTAGCTTTGATGGCTGTTAAAATAAAAACCCGGGTGTGGGAGGAGTTTGGAGAATATTGGAAAAGGACATTCAGTTAGCCTCAAGGAAGTTCTTGCAAACCAATGATTCAGACAGAGGATATCTGGGCTTGGCCCTGGCTCTGTTCATCTGGACTTGTGATATTGTTTAGCAGTGAAGGAGGCGCTGTGAGGAGCTATAAAACTGGATATCATGACCTCTATGGAGGACACTATTGGGGTGTCTTGGCAGACACCCCTTGTGTGGAGCTGAGTGGCTACAAGCTGTGACAGTGGACAGGTCCTGTCACTGGAAATGCCTCCTAAACAGTACATCCCCTGGCTATCTTGTCAATAAGCCTGGCTCACTGGCGATGAAGTTGGATGTGGGAATCCATGGTTCAAACCCTGCTTGGGTTCCTCTTTGGCCTGGCTCAAAACCACTCTGTCCCTGCATAACCAAAGTAAGTCTGTGTACTTGTCAAGAAGTTAAACATGTTTCTGTTGGATGTTTTGACCTTGATAAGATAAGATATGATTGCTCCTTATCTTCCACTCTGTGATATATGAACAGGATCTCAAGACGCAGCCTTGGTCAGTAGTCTATCTTGTACTGGAACCTCATAATTGCATTCCAGCTTTCTGTAGATGATATTTCTCTCTTGGCTTCTTCAGCCTGTAGTTTCCACAGATGCACTGGGACTGTTTGCGGTTGCGTGTGAAGCATCTGGAGTGAGAGTCAACTGCTCCAGGTTTGAAGATGTGATTCTCCCTCAAGTGAAGGAGTTTAATGTTCCAAGGATTATAAATGAGAGGAGTATGAGATGGACAGGCAGTTTGGTGCAGTTGTGTTGGACCATTGTGATGAAATGGGAGTGGAGCTGATAGGCAGAGCTATTGATTTACCATTAAATCTACATATCAACCATCACCTATGATCATGAGCTGTCAGAAGTGACCACAAGAATGATAGTGGATGGACAGAAATGGGATAAGGACATGTGGGAGGAGTTTGGAGAAAGGCCACTGCTCTTTTGCTTCAACAGGAGCCAGCTGAAGATTTTCTTGCATCTGATTAGGATGCCTCAAGGTAGCTTGCTTTGGATTTTTCGGGGGGTTGTCTAACTGAGAGGAGACCTCGGGGTAGACCCAGAACTTGCTGGAGGGATTATGTAACTCATCTGGCCTGGGAACACCTTTGAGTTCCCCAGGAAAAGCTAAAAAGCATCCCATGGGAAAAGGGCATCTGATATACCCCTGCCGCAACTGTAACCAGAATATGGATAAGCCGAAGACAATAGATGGATGGGTGGTATTTTAAAACCATTTAATGAACCAAACCATTCACACATCAAATTACCATAAAAAGTGTGGGAAAAAAATCAAAATTTCAGATTAGAGAGAAGATTCTCTTGACTCAATTATGGAACCTTGTAGCCAAGAAACTGTCTTACATTTACTCTAGCAGTTATTCTACATTAGGGATGCAGAATTATGTGTCATATAGAGAAAGACCTGTTTATGCTGACTAAGACCTGAGTAAAAATCACAGGAAGTTGCAACACTTATTCTCAAAGGTTTCTCTGTGATCAACTGTAGCTTGGATTATACCATATTTGTTTATCACATTTGACTAATATGTCCCAGAAGTGTGTTGCATTTTGTATCATCCAACAGTGAAGTTCCTCTTTTAACAAATGTATTACAGATTACAGGTGTAACTACATAAAGCAGGTTTGACAACCTTACACTTGGAAGTGTGTGTGTGTATGTGTGTGTGTGGGGTGGGGTGGGGTGGGGTGGGGGTGGGGGTCTCTGCTGTGTGTGTGTCGGAGGAGCTATCGACAGGTAAATGCATGTTTCACAGCAAAGACACATCATACACCTGAGGCCAAAAATGTGTTGTAACTCAGTGAAAAGATTCATCAGTAAGGAGTGGCCAAACAACACACATACAAACACAGTAATCTATCCACTCCCATATGTGCGTAATTAAACCAACAGAACTACGTCTCGTTGGGTGTGGTGGTATCACTACACTGCAACTGGCACACAGTCATACACATGTACACACACACAGAACACACACACAGTTCACAAACATTCTGTAAAGAATACTGTTAACAGAGTCGTGTTGCAGAATGGCATGTTATTTAGTATTGCATGTGCAAATGTAAATGTAAAGGTTTAACTGTCACAAACAATTCTATAAGTATAAAATAGTTAAGGTTGCCCTTTGCAATTATCCAGGAGTAGTGGGCAGCTTTTGTGCAGGGACCAACTCCTGCAACCAACATGGAAGGAATTTGTCTAGGGAGCAGGACAGTTATCAGCAAATTAGCAAATTCAGGACAAATGTCTCTTAGCTGCAGTGTTCACAGTTTTACTTGGAAACCACTGTTAAATGTGGTCAACCACTCTCTTTCACTGTTTCCTGACATCTTTTCAAAGTAGCAGGTCGACTGGAACATCAGAGTTTTAGTTGAATTTCAGTTGAAATTATTGTATTATCTCAATTAATGGATTATTTGAGATAACACAATAAAAACAGAGACAGTAAAACAACAATCAGTGATAAAGGGTATGAGGTATCAAGTTTTTGGGGGTTACTCATATTCTCAGTGACATTAATAAGTGTTCTATTTTTGCATTACATTATTCAAAAAATTTAAATCCTGTCAAATTCAGTAAACCAGGTCTCTTTTAAGTGGTGTTTGGCTTTTTAGCTCTATAACTTTTTCTCTGTGGTTGGACAAGCACCAGTGTCACCTGTGGACATCAATAAGTAACATTAATATACATTGTATTGCCTGGTGTGTATGAGGAGGTACATTCCTTTTAATCTAATAGTTGCAATACCTGTAAGATACTCTTTTCCATTATAAGAGCACAGGTTGCTAAATAAAAAAAATAAATGCTGAGAACATACCCGTAATTTGGATAATCTAGCTTAGTTACTACTACTACTAGTTAGTAACTACTACAAAAAGCCTAGCAAAGTTACATTATCACCTTGTCAATGTTCCAAGGACTCTCGAACAAACCAGAAAGCTGATTCAGTTCCTTGCAGACAATTAGCAGTGTTTCCTGATATCAAGAAGTGCTAAGCAGCTAATTTGTTTTAAGGTTGCTTTGCTGAATATGAATGTCTATTTTGTTCTTGCTTTTTTACTCTGTCAACATTACTCTTCTTTTTGGTCTTGCAAGTATTTAGTCTTATGGACAAATCATTCCCAAACAGGTCTCCAAAGCCTGGGAAATCTTAAGAAAAATAAAAGGTAGCCGATGCATTATTTCTAATCCTTGCCATTAACAATACTGAATTATAACATTGTGTGTGTTTGTGTGTGTATGCATGTGTTTATTGAAGGATCTGAAAACTCCCAGAAGGGGGTCTAGAGAGGGTGAGGTAACAGCTGCTCCCTGGCATTTCTTTGGAGACATACATGAGGTGTTAGGTACCAGGCCGTAAGATGACCCTCCTGTTGTGGCTGCATATTTTGATGCTAAAGCTGATTCCACAGTAACTCTTACAGTATAGATTAAAGATAAGCTACAATTAGATTTACCATGTAATGAAACTAATTTTTTTAAACAAGTGGGTTATGGGTCTTTTAATATGGAAACAGATACACTGTAGTTAATGTGATGTAATTAATAAACCATTATCTTCTTTGTGTAAATAGCCTGCATTGAGAACATAAACTTATATACAGTATGTAATGCATGACCATAAAATACAATTCTTTGCCAACAACTGTTTCTAAGATGTTTCATTTGTTTTCAGGAAACTGTCAAGCTTACGAATGCTGACACAAGCCTCTGGCACCGGCTTCTTTCATAGCAGCCTTTATCTGATTAGCATTCACTGAGGCTTCCCCAAGCCCCCAGCCCCTCAACCTAAAAAAAAGAAGGAAGAGAAAATCTTTTGGTGGATTTTTTTTATTACAAGAAGTGCTAAGGATCAACAGCGCTGTGAGGAGTCTAAGGCAAAATAAGAGCAGTTTTGAGGCCTGCTTGCAACCACATGACAGATCTACTTTCGTGCTGGCTTGGCTGCGATGTGATGTGAAATATTTTTCCCTTGCATCACACAAGTTCCCATTTGTGTGATGGCTAAATTGGATTATATTGTAATTGCATGGTTCAAATGTCAGTATTCTAAGAGCATTATATACAGATTTTATTTTATTTTATATACAGTTTGGATATTAATATGTTCACTGTTGTCTAAAATGTTAAAGATGTTTTTAAATACTGTTGATGATGCAGCTGCCTGATGCCAATGGCTTTACAAAGTTCAACATATTTGTTATTAAAAGATTACTTTTGAGCATGAATAAAACATTTTCTTAAGTAACCATACCCCTTTTTTCCACAACAAGTACTTACATTTACAAGTCTTACAAACTTAACCGTGAGATTTCTTAAAAATAACTTCAAAAAGGCAGTTTGGCTGGATCTTTATCCTGGAGGAGGTATGGAGCAGGACTGAGGGGCAAACTTCCACATCCAATAGCAGCAGCAATACTGATGTGATACTGAACAAAACTTAAAAGAATTCTATCCAAATCAGTAATATGAAACTTGAAGCTTTGATGTTGCTCAATTCTGCAGGCCTGCAAATCACACAATTCAGGAGAACAATTATTTGGATGACATCCTCCTCATTTGCACCAGTAAATCACACCTACGTGTGATTTCTACTTTGAATTCAAACTCCTGCCTGTCATTGGTTGAGACCAGACCAGACCCAGGTAGCACCGTCGGAATTCTCCTGACGTCCCGAGGGCTTAATTGTCGCTGCACTATGCCGCCTTCTGCAATCCCCGTGTAACCAGATGTGAGATGGGAGCTCCGGCTTTTGCGCAACTATTACCGTTAGGGAGCGACTTGAAACAAACGTTTGAATTCTTATGACCTAAGCAGCAATTCTTAGCCTGCAGGATGAGTGACAAACTGTTTAAAGTGTTTCTGTTAGACACTTGTTGGATCCTCGGAGGACGCTGAGCAACCCAGATGATCCTTCTCACCTGCAGACGTGGAGATAATCTTCTCTTCAGAAGAAGACGGAGAGACCCACTTCTTCGCCTGGCGCCTCTGCCACGCAGGACAAGGACAGCAAAGTTCATCCTGCTGTAGGATGCTACAGCCGCCCCACACGTATTTCAGATCAATGGATAGACAAGACGCCCGGAAGCATGCTAGTCGCTCCAAGTGACACCAAGTAAGAGAGCTTTTGTCTGGGCAGAGACAGTATATTTTAGTGAAGTTGTAGCTGCTGCTGTTTGTTTTAAGGACAGTTGCATCTTCTTTTGTGCTGAACTGTTTAGCTGTATGCCGCTAGAAGCTGTTTGTTTTATTCACTCTGTGAATATTTTGCTGCTGGGTGTATTGTCGTGGGCATGTTCTCAATACTTTGTGTTTCTAACTAACACAGTGACCAGCGGACCCCCTAAGAGACAGAAAGGCAAATATTGTGCCATCTACAATTGTTTGCTTTAAGCCAATCCTAACACTCTCTTCGTTTCCTCTTTTTCTGTCCTTTACTAGCACACACACGCTGCTTTGGGTAGCACACGCATCACCCTGCGAGCAACTCTTGAGAAGAGCTCACAATCACCATCACACACACATGTCCTGGTAGCAAAGCCACCCCTTTTGAGCATTCAGTGTGTTCAGCTCCTCTGTGCGCCATCTTGTGTGAGTCTTAGAGGAACATGTGGAGCCAGCAATGTTGCAGCCATTGTCTTGCTCAAACTTCACTTCCAGTGACTGACACGTGCCATGATATGATGTGACCACGTCAGCCATCTTGGATATCTTAGCCATGTGATCTCCATGAGATCTCGTCTGCCATCTTGCCCATCCTCACCCCCCTCCGCTCATTCACACACACACATACATACATACGGGTGCTCGATCTCATACCTTCTACCAATTTTATTCATTGATATTTTTCAAATATTTGCAAACTCAGGCTTTTCTTTAATTTTAAGAGACTGATAGTTTTTTGGTCATTTATCTCTGATAACATGGTGGTGCCCCAAAATTATTAATATTAATAATTTAAACTCTTTACAGTTGGTAATGAAGTAATTATTAATAACCAAGCTTTTTATCTGGATTAATTCTCAACAGTGAAAATAACGTGGCTCTCAGTCTACTTCACCGTAGAAGCTTTGTGCCCAACAACCATGGTTAACCCACAGCTAGCAATCGTGCTGAATCTGCTTTCCAATTCTGGAAACAGATCTGCAAAAAAAAGGTGAGGTACTCTCCTTCACCTTAGTTATTCTTGTGCATTTAGAAGACTACGAGATGCTTTCAAATGACTGATTCATTAGTAATAATTAATAATGCTAGTAACCCACAATATTTTTATAAATGGTTTTATATCATACATCGCATAAAGGCTGCACTAAGATGCATCTAAAATAATTTTCATTTTTTAATCTATCATACCTATTCATATGTAGGTATAGACCTCTGAACTGAAACGAAAGCACAGTTACCTGAAGATTCTCACCCCTTTTAGGAAAATATAAAAATCTGGGACAGGGGAAATGTGAGGAGAGAGAGGAGCGAGAGGACGGTTAGGCATCAACAGACAGCACTTTCACATCTGTCTTTGGATCCAGGGAGTCAAGGGAGCATTTGATGGGATGTTTTCAAGCAGGCCGGGAGGAAGTGATTGGTTGGCTTTTTTTTGCAAGGTTACAGTAATAACATTTGCTTGGAGGTCTGAGTTATTTCATGTTTTTATTGGTATTTTTGGAGAAGACCATAGGTTTTACAACAGATTTAATAATAATAATTCAGAGCTCTAAAGAGAGAGGGAGAGAGCCAGAGTATCATTCTATCATAGATTGCCGCCATGAGATGCTTATATTGTCAACAGGCAAACTCCTAATCACCATAGGAAAACAAAAAGAAAACAAGAAAAAAAAGACATTTTCAATTTTTAAGTAAATAACATCCAGGATTGCATCATTCAATTATTTCAGAAAACAAAAAGAAAGAAATGTTTTTTAGGTTTACATGTCTTAACATTTTCTGGGTAAAAGGAGGGAGT
>JAPZDY010000026.1:235797-253442 GCA_029783645.1 Ctenochaetus hawaiiensis
TCACTTTTCCAACCCCCCCCCCCCCCCCCCGCGCGCGCATGCGCACACACACACACACACACACACACACACAGTGACTGCAATAAAATCCTTGCATCCTTGAATCCTCGATCCACTCAAACCTTGTTTATTCACATTTATTCTTGAACCAATTCGGCCATAAAACCTTGACCAACATTTGAAAGCTGTGCACTCACTGGGCTGCTCTTCCTGCTGTCTGCTTTCAAGATCACTACATTCAGCAGGGTGACCGGTAATAGAAATAACGGTGATTTTTGGTCAACTTTGTGACAACCGATCCACAGAACAACTGGTTTACTACATACCTGACATTTCAGAGGAATTTTCATGGATGACTCACTCATTTGTTAAAAGCCCCCTTTGTTTACCTACCACTGTGGCTGTGGATTGATCAGATTCAACAGCAAATTCACAAAATGACCCAAATTTGCCTGTTGGCAGCTGCTTATCTCCAAATCGTTCTCCATCTCCTCAACACCAGTTGTAGTTTTTTGATGTCAAAGTCAAATAATTTAATGAGAACAAGTGAAATGTAAGAAGGAAACAACTAAACTTTTTTAAACATTGTTCAGTTAAGAGAGGGAATGTTAATGAAGACAGATCTGAGTGATCTGGTTGACAATAAAGCAGTGTCACAATGGAGAGAGCCCATTGTCCAGTCTCAAAAAAGGAAAAGAATAGCATGTCAGCAAAGTTAGTAGTCAAATTCCCCAAGGACGTCTTTGCTCCTGAAAGACAGACCAATTGTGTCAAATTCTTTTATTTTGGATTTTCTGTTTTTAGGGTGCCTCTTCAATTTTATAATACTATCTGGCTTCATCATTCCAACAGGAATAATAAGCTTCTTTTTCCTTTTTTTTCCCCCCAAATTAGGTGTTTCTTGCTCTTTTTTAGACAAGGGGCACTAAGGTGTGGGTTAAGGAACAAAACATTATCTAATAGTCCTAAATACAATAGTGAATGAATAAATTAGCAATTGGTGTCTGTAAAAAACGTCGCTTGGCTGTTTGCTACTAACCTTTCATGTTAGGCTTGGGTTTGTCAGTTTGCTTGCCTGTCGGGGTTTGTGCCTGCTGGCCCTGACCCCCAGAGGAGGCACCCTGCTGGGCTGCTTTTTGTTTCAGCATGGTCCAATCAAACGTGTAGTCATACTGGTGGTTCAGAGTCCTAAAATAAAGTGAAGCAACATTATCAAACGTTCAAAACATTCAGGTGCTGAAATCTGACATGAAATGACAGGCAAATTGTAGACATAGAGTGGGAAAGAGGCGGGAAGGGAGAAAGTAGGAACAGAACAAAGAAATGAAACAGAAAGTACTTGGGTGAAACCAGTCACTCTCCCGCTATTTGGCTTATTACATCAATCGTAAGGTGACACAGTATAAAGAGGGACCAAGTCTGCCCAGGTGGAGGTCACGAAGGATGGACAAATCAAAAACAGGCCTTTCATGCAGTGGGCCATGGTTAAATCCTATCTGAATCAAAAAGGCAGCACTAATGTTTTATTCAAATTTTTTGTTTTCCTTTTGTTTTTTTAAAGAGCAGTTTGGTAATGTTTCGGCACCAAAACTACTTGGTTTAAATTTATGTAACAAACTTATGTCTTTAGGGAACTAACACCCTATTCCCTATTTGTACTGCATACAAATCGGTCCATTCTGATAATTCTTTAATCCATTTAATGATTATTCATTAAAATGGCCCATTCTGCCAATGCATTCACACTCTGAATATAAAGGCAAACTGAAAGATAAACGGTGAAAAGTTGACTAAAAAGAGATTTAAGGTTTCCAAAACTGTTTTACTTGACTCTACTGTAGGGCTGCAATGATTAGTCGACATAATCGATTACGTCAACAACGAAAATTTGTCGACACAAAAATTTAAGCGTTGACGCGTCGTCTTATTGTTGTCGTAAATTGTTGCATGATAAAATCACACCGGCCGCTTCATGCTCGTCTGTAACTGCAGTGCACTACAGGAAGTGCTGGGGGCAGTATTGCTCGCTGTTTACATCCCGCAAGGAAATAGAGAAGAAGCGCGGAACGTTTCACACGGTCTTGGGCGGCATAGCTCAGTGGGTAGGGCAGGCGGCCCACGCGCCGAAGCGTCGTTCTCAAGGCCAGTTCAACTCCGGCCCTGAGCAACCAAAAAAAAAAAAGCGCTTTTGTTTTTGCCCATCCGGAGCTCATCTAAGCACCGCTACTCCGCTACCACCGCAATGACAAGCAAGTTACAGCTCGCCCAGAAGTCCAAAAATAGGTGCTTAAAAATAAAGATGATAATCTTGACTAATCGACTAATCGAAAAAATAATCGATAGATTAGTCGACAACAAAAATAATCGTTAGTTGCAGCCTTACTCTACTGTACACTATGACAATAAAGAGTTGTAACCTATGGAGACATATGCCATTTTAGGCAACACAAGAGATAAACTGGAGTAGTATGTCTAGCATGTCTTACCTGAAGAGGATACGGAACAGCTGGCGCAGGTACATATAATCTGGAGCCTCCTCAAAGCGCAAACCACGGCAGTAGTTCAGATACATTGCAAACTCTGCTGGGAAACCCTAGAAGCAAGCATTTTTGGGTTAGGCTGTGTAAATATTAAGCCAACACTGTTTTTTCACAACTGTCTTTTACATTTCCTTACCTTACAGAGTACCTCAACAGGGGTGGACATCTTCTTCTCTGAAATCTTCTCGTACTTCTGCTTCTTTGTAGCAGCCTGAAAAAAACAAAAAAGGAACAATGCTACTAACAACTTCCTTTAAAACCTTCTGTGACACTGTCAATAACAGCTTTTAGATACTAGACAGATACTAAGTTACTTGTTCAGACAACCATGTTGTCAACAGAGCAAACTGGTATTGTAACTGGTGATGTATGGATCTGTACAACTGACAAGTTTGTAGAATCCACACATCATGGTTAACCCTACATAGTACTTTCCTAAAACAAAATTCCAACCTTGGTTGAGTAACTATGACTTTAAAAACTTCATGCTTATCTACAATCTAAAAGGCGAACTGCAGACTGCAGATGATGAAGCATGTTGTTTGTATTATGTATTCAAGTGTTCACTGAAATAAATAAAAACAAAACAAGGTAATATGCAACACACAAAAAAGACAAAAAATGTTTGGGTAGATGGATAGATGTAGATAATTCACTAGCATAGTCAGTTACACTAGCATACCTTTAATCCCTGCCATGGCAGACTGGTTCTGTTGAAGTACATCAGCACATAACCTAATGACTCCATGTCATCACGGCGACTGCAGACAACAATAATGTTAGTTTCTGAGTAGAAAAGAAGGGCATCACTGTCTTCTTGACATAAAACAGTTTTAATAGACATTTCCTTTGTTCAAGTTCAAGGCCAGTTACATCAGTGTTGATAAGACTGGAATAAACTTCAACTTGGACACATTCATATTAAGTCAATTCAAGGAAGGCTTGGGCTGTTTTGCACAACTGAGATTGCACTGTTTTTCAAAATGTTGCTCTTAAAAGAGTGAAAATAAACACTTTAGGAAGTGTCACTGTCGGTAAAATAATAAATATGTGCACAAACCTCTGTTCAATGCCCAGGTGTGCATTGATAGAAGCATAGCGTGCTGTGCCAGTCAGGTTCTTATCTTCTCTGTAGGGGATGTGCTGTCGTGTTCGGTTGTCTCGGTACTTCTTCGCCAAACCAAAGTCAATAAGGAACAACTGACAGAAAGGGAGAGAACACATGGTAGTTATCTATCACTGGTAATAATCAAGAAGATAGCCAGAAATGAAGAAAGTACAAAATTACTTAGACATATTTCAATATCTTTAATCATTTCATACAAGCAAAATTTGCACTTCTGCTGTAAAATATGAAAATTAAAAAAATTTGGCAGTCAATAAACAGGCTAAGGAGAACCCTGTGGCAACATGTATAGCAGAGAAAAAGTGTCATATCAACACTGGTTGCTTAAAAAAATTAGTCACTAATAGCTTCTGTAGAGGAGGCTTCTACATGACAGTAAAACTAGCCAACTTGCAGATGTGCTCTGTAATAGATGTAGGCAGACATCAAGTTTCATGTTACAGCCTTGTATCCAAAGAAGCTGGGATGATGTCTGATATCTTTTATTGATATGTTTCATAAAGAGGTCAACCTAGGTCCATGTAGTGCTTATCAGTTCAATTTTCCATACAAAAATAATAAAAATAGAAAATTGAATCAAAATTGTACTTTTCATTTGTTAGAACACTATATCCTCAATATTTTGGAGTTTTCTTTCTACTTTTCTGTCTGAGTGATGTTGGATAGAAAAATTGAAAAAGCAAGTTATCGTTTCTTTTTGCAGCTTTGGCTGCCTGAGAAGGTGTGTCAAAATCCTTAACATAACAACCGTCTGATAGGCTGGTGGGGGCCACTATTCTCAGCTGTGTTTATATCTGCATTCAGGCATTACATCTGGTCATGGCTGCACACCAACCCTAATAATTGGTCTTGGTTGTTGGTTCTTCACTGTAAATGAATATTTTCTAGGGATGCAGACACTCTGGGAAGACTGTGTTTACTGAATATACAGCATATTCCTTGAGAGCCCTATATAGTGATTTTCTGGAATTGCCTGGGATGAAAAGGCTGTAAGTTACCGTACATAGCAAAGTTAGCCTTGCTATGCAGTGTGTCCATGAGCCAAAAAAAAAAAAAAGAAAAGTGTTGCTCATGCAGCTGCTGCAAAGCTTAAATTAAAAACAGAGTCATATTGTAGACATTAGACTATCATTGTAAAGAAAGTACTGTCTGCGTACTCAGAGTCTGGAGAGACATGTTTCTGTGTAATTTATGATTTGAGCTGTAAAAATTAATCACTCTTTTCTGTTATGTCCTGTCGTAATACTGTGGTCATCCTTCTGCCAGAACTTCTTCTCTTATATGGACATTTCTTAAGAGCTCCTCTGCAACAAGTACTCAGCACTTGCATCAGTTAATAAACATGTTTCAGAACAAATTTATCCATCATGTAGTCAGTATCCAATGTATTGCAGCTACACATGGCTGAAAAGGTGACCCATTCTTTGTTCTTTAAACCTCTTTTGATGATAGTCAACAAAAACAGAGAACAAAGATTCTACTAGACACTTCCAAAAGTCAGCTTCCCTAAATTTTCTCAGCAAAACTACAATATGAGGCAGACAGCCTATGATTTAGTAAAGATTTTCCCCAGTTTAAAAAAAGTAATACATTAATGCCTCCAGTCTCTCATGCTTTTTTTTTTGTCTCGTTCAGTGCCTAGTTCAAAAGCAGCAGTTTCTCATCCACACTGTGATAAGCAAAGTTAGAAAAACTGAACAACATTAATTTTGCACAAAAATGATTGACAGTTCCACTTTCTGGGTCCATTTTCTAATGAAGTAGGTCTCTGTGAGTGTGGTTACAAAACCTGAGGCCCATTTCTAAAACAATCTCAGCATAATCTTTAGTTATTATTATTATGGGACAACATATATAAGTACTTTACATCACATTCACGCATATACAGAATCATCTTGTTAGTTGGCACCTCTGAGTATTCATTTACAGGAAAGAACCTAGAAACTCTTAGCAGTTTAAGTCTAGAAACTTGCAGTGGGTTTCACACACTACCATGACCGGTTGTAATGCCTGAATGTAGATGTGACAATAGGCAAGACTATAGTCCCCACCCCAGCCAGTCATGCAAAAGCTGAGTCAGGTGCTTAAACCTGTCTTGTGAGACAGTCCAAGACAGAAACAAAAAATTCAAAATTTCCAATTTCCCATATTCCATTACCCATCCATTATTTATCCATCCATCCATCCATTCATCAAGAGCTTATCCAAGGTTGGGTAGCAGTTCATCCAGAGTCTCACGAACAGAAAATTAGAAAAATAACTACAAAAGCTTAATGCACTGATCTGACAGACAGCAAAAAATTATTCAAATCAAATTTGTCTATTTTTCTTTTTTATATGAATTTATTTAGTGATAAGATTACCATTGTCAAACTTTACCCAACTCTTGCTTATAAATGACTAAATATTTTGACCAAAAAACTCTTTTATACCCAGCAACGACCATTTCAACTATAACCAATTTGCTTGTCCACCTGTGGAACGTTCTGAACAGGTGTTTTAAGCATTTCACAACATTCTGTGGCTTGTGTTACCTCTCTGAAACCTATTTGCAACATGTTGCTGGCAATAAATTCTGCATTTATTACATTTACCCAATAAAATAATTAGGAAAAGGATGAAATATGTTGTCTTTGTACCGTTTTCAATTAAGTTAATGTTATGAACTATTGGCAAACTATCATATTGGGTTTTTATCTACTTTTCACACAGAATTCTACTTTTTTTGAAACCATGATTGTACATTGTAAAATGTTCAATTGAAGTTATTTTTCAATTTCAAGACATTGTTGTCATTAGGCTACAAGACAGCCCTTTGTAATGCCTTTAAAAAATAGTTCAAAAAGCTTTAAATTTTAACACAATTTCTGAATCCAATAAATTCAGCACTGGAATGCATTTGGCACTGTTTATTCATTTGGATAATTGTAGGGCTGCTAAATTTTGCACTTCACTTAACGTCAAGCTGCTTTTTCTTTTTTTTCTTCTTTTATAGTGTACTGGTTTGCTTTCTTGCAAAGTTAAGCAGTTGTACTGTATACTGTTAACCAGTAGGTAAAATGTTGAGCCCTATAAAAAATACTGAACTTAGTTACACTCTATGTTTTAGAGTGTGTGATGTGGGTAATTGTGTTGCAGAGTCAGATATTTCCTTTAAAATAATAGATGCCATTTGTTATCTTCACTGACTTATTGTAGGTAACAAAAAGTAAATACTTTAAGAACAACCAACCAAAGAAAAACCATTAAAACAAACCAACCTTTTTATACATGTGTGCCAACTGCTAGTCTAAACAACATTTCAACAACTATGCTCTATTTTGGACTTCCAGGAGAAAAGAGCAAAAAAATCTTACAGATTTTGGGACTGGCAGCTTAGAGATTCTGTTTTCAACACAACAGGAATCCAACAGGACAAAAAGAGAGTCTGCGAGCTCTGCCTCCAAGTCTTCTAATGTCAACATATTCACCTGCATGATTCCTGAAGTGTAAGAACAACCCTTTTAACCCAAAACTTCATGTCTGGCATTTGCATGTACTTGAAATATTTGCTTTGAATACTTCAGAAGCTGTCAATTTACCACTCTTCGAAATTCTCATAATACTTTTAAAATCCAATATTAACATCTACTGGCCAGTAGCTGATGATGCCATGCTGTGCACTAAATTAGTCTAAGTTTAAAAAAAGTAAAGGAGTTATGACTGCAAGTCCTTGACTCCTGTGCCTTTGTCTGTATTTCAGTCCATTTAACCTACAGGTAAAATAAACTGCTAAGGAAAACATTAATATGAACATCTTTTTCTGTATTTTTTTCTGTACAAATTTGCTGTGTGGCCATTGAACCTTACATGTAATACCACCAGTACCAAAAACCACATCAACGACAACAACAAGAACAAAAGTGGATTGGTACATCTCTAATGGGAATGGTTTGCATTTCTTTTAGGTGATCCTCTAATAGATCTGAAAAACATCACAATACGCGTTTACTTGAGGCAAAGGTTTACCGATCAGTATGCTTTAAGCATACTGAATGGGGTCAAGATTCGTGGTATGTTATTTACACTTGTTAAGATGTATTTTCTTTTTCTTTTTTTTTCACAAATGGATACTTTCAATTGCATGACTTTACCAACTTATGTGTACCACACCAATAAACTTATTAACAAATTATAACAAAAAAGAAAATCAAGTGAATACTTTACAGACTGAGACGAAATCAAATACGGAAAAAAACTAACATTTGGACAGCAAAAGCAGCAGCAGCAGCAGCA
Source organism: Ctenochaetus hawaiiensis (assembly GCA_029783645.1). Taxonomy (NCBI): domain Eukaryota; kingdom Metazoa; phylum Chordata; class Actinopteri; order Acanthuriformes; family Acanthuridae; genus Ctenochaetus; species Ctenochaetus hawaiiensis. Next base: position 243,739 of record JAPZDY010000026.1, read on the forward strand.
GCAGCAGCCAGTAGCAGCCAGTGTTAAGAAGCTGATTTATGGTAAAGCTTGTGATATTTACATTGACAAGTAAAACAAATTTCGGAAATGGAAGGAAAATATTGTTAAATAGCAACCACCAAAACTTTATAAACAAAGAGCATGGGTGTTGTTGATCTCACTGCCAACCAGTTGTTTTATGAAAGCCCAGTAGGGCTAACAATAAGTGACTGCCAGTCCCAATTCATACTACTGCCTTCAGGGCGGCGCTATTATGCCCCCCTGTGGTAAACTAATTGTTATTCTTATTCTTTTATTCCTTTAGCTATTGGATTGCTGAGCAGAAAATGACCTGAGGAGAAGCTGATAACATTATTTGAATGCACAGTGCTGCTGGATGACCATGGACATGGAGCTGATATCACAGACTGGCTGGAATTTTGTTGTTAATATATGTGTGACATAAATGTTTTACATGCTGTGGACTGTAAACTGAACTGCCTATTGTGGCATACATAAAGCTTTCTGAATCTGACTCTGATCCATCTCGTGATGACATCCATGAGAAAATTAACAGCACAAATTGAGCTTAGCTCCACAAAAGCATTTTATTTTTGAAAACAAAGTCCTCAATGATTCTGGCAGTTATCAGTGATTATACTCAAGTCAGTTATTTCTGAGCTATTTGAAATAGTGCCTTAAGATCATTACAAAGTATTATCAAATCTAGACAAGATATTTTTAAACAAGGAAAGTGGAAGTTTAAACAGATTTTCACATTGCTAAGTTTCTTTGGGTAGCTTAGTAAGTGGCTGATTTTATTTAAGTGCTGGCTTGGCTGTGATAATTCCTTGCAAAAAAAGATTAAAAAAAAAATCTAACTCAAGGAGGACCCCTTTTAAATCAGGAAATGGGTAATTCATTTAGATATTATGAATGACTAGATTCCTTTTTCTTTGCTTTTGTAGGTTAAAATTAGCTAGCACCTCATACTATCCCTCTAGGATATAGGTCTGGTTTACTTCCTTACACCCTTAATCCGAGAGATACCCTTCCATGGGAAACTGGAATGTGACCCATACGTGTTTAGAACACCCAGGGCAGACTAATTAGACATTTCAAAAGGTTTAAAAGTAGATTAAATGATAGTGTGGTCCAGACCAACTCTAAATGTTGTTACATTTAACATTTAGAGCTGTGTTGTTATTTTTGTGCTATCTATATAACACTGTATTGACTTGATCACTTTAGTCTTTGTATGATTTGTATTAACGCCATACACTTTGTTAATTTATGTTAATATTTTTCCGATGTTTTCTTGATTTTATTTATTTTAAATCCAAAACTATAATTTACAGTCTACAAGGAACATAATAGTACATAACATAGAATATAGAACATAACAATAACGCTAGTTTTTTGTCAAACATTACAATTATCAGAGACTTCTTCTGTCTATTGTTATCATTTTGATGATAACCTTGTTTTTTCTTACCCTTTGTTCAATATTGCCCACGCTCTTAAGGACGGATTTGTTCTTATTTTAAATACTGTAAAAATAAGATTGCATTTTACTTAAGGCTTTCATTACTCCGGCTAAATGTCACATTAAGGAGCCTGGAACTAACTAATCTAGGGACAGAGGCCATTTGGTCCATAATTAGCTTGGAGTAGGACCCCTCTAAACACAAATAGGGACGATGGCTACACCCCAAGTAACTCTGTTGATAAGTTTACTTTCCTGTCCCACTGTAATTAAGTATGCACTGGGTGAGGGCACATTTATTAGGTATTTTAAGTGCAAGATGGATGCTGGTGGTCTGGTTCACTCTTGACCATTGAAGTTAGGTATGATTGCAAAGCGACAACTGCTGTTGTGAGGCTGCTGGTGTTGTTGTAAAGGTCACACCTGGTTTAATCCTGAGAAAGATGGGTCCTGAGAAGAGCTAACAGCCAAGCTTCTTTTCCTCTTCCCCACTGACGAGTCTAAACACTAGGGCAGACAGTAAAGGGGCAGGGGTCAAAATCAGACAGCCTCTATCCACCTTCAGTCAGAGTTAGCATGAGCACAACAGGTACTTCTGGTTGCACCCACATGGTTTGCTCCCTTTTATACGATAGTGTTCTGTATGGCAAGAACTGGCACCTCTCTATATACATCCAAGGCCGGACCTACACAGGCAAAAAATAATCCACTTTAAATCTTGCCGTACAGATGTGATCATTCTGGCCATCAGTCTAGAAGAAACCACCCAACTGTGATCATCTTCTGTCAGGACAACCGCTGAAAGATCAACCCTGTACAACAAAAAAATATTAAGTGTTTCTAGAGACGAGATACTAAATTTAAAATTTCATTTACATGTCTAGCAGTGACAATAAAGGCCAGTGCAGACAGGCAACACCATGGCTCAGCAATGACTGGAGGAAAGTGGAGATTAAGCAGTCAATGGAAAATGTAAAGAGCTCATGGTTGACAATCCTCCAATAGCAAAACAAAGATAAAATCTACTGACACACAAAGTCCAAAAGTCTCTTAAGAGTAAATTCCTGAAGTTCATAGAATTTAAATCAAATTGTTCACAGACCACCACTATCAGAGTGCATGTCACTCATTTATAAGAAAAACATTTATGAAACGCAAATATACAAAGAGTAATTGGATAAATCCATATTGGAGTCTGGTTATTATTAGTTTAAGCAGCTAATAAGCCAGTTATAAATTCAGTAATTGACCACCTTAAAATATCCACCTTTAATTTAAATTTTGAATGTCTTCTGCTGTGCTGTAGCATTGCCAGAAAGGGTTAGCTAGGAAATAATGTATTATTTTATACTGTAAAGCTCAATTGCCTTATTGGGAAATAGCCCAAAAAAATAATAATTACAATCACATACATGTCCTAAACCAAAAACAACAACACAGTAGTCAGACAACAGTCACTCAGGCTTAAAAAACTACCTATCTCTAAAGAGACAAACAGCATTTGTCCTTTTCTGGCAAAAAAGTAAATAAAAAAAATGTAGATCCCAGCACTACTGTGGGGCCTGATCCAAAAATAATGTCTACTATATTCAGTAATGTTGCTAGGTGTGCATTCCTTGTCTTTACTGCATGTCAAAAGAGACACGGTTGTGTGATGCATTTGTCCCTTTCTGGCCTTTTCTGGCCTCCTGCCATTGGTGTGTGAGAATATGTCTATGAATGGTTGAATGCTGACTTGTGCTGTAAAGCACTCTTGGTAGTCAAATGAAAAGAAAAAAGAGTTATATACATTTTTTTCATTTACTGACCCAAAATTGTGTCAATAATATCATATTTGGCTTTTCATTCAGTTTCCAGCTTCAAACCAATTTTCTATAACAAGTCTCATGTTTCACCTGTGAGATCACAAGATCAGAGTGTGTCTGTGCCTTCCATCATCATCTGTAGTGTGAAAACATCAGATTCCATGCCAAAAGATGCTCAGGAGCTCTTCTGGAGCATTTGGGTGAATTAACTCCAAAAACAATTCATGATGAGACAAGTCAAACATGCAACTATTTGCTTCCTTATAAAACCTGCCAATGTAGCGTACACTACCATGTAAATGACTTCTTTGTCCAGTCCCTCCTGTGGCAGAGCTCCATACTGCCTTAACCCCAACTTACCAACCTAATATGATAGTCTAATAGACAGTCAAGTCCCCTTTGCTAAATATTTAAATACTTAAATATTATGTTAAGAGCTAACACTGGACAAGACACTAAACAGCCTTAATATGCCGATATTATGCCAATATAAGCAATTATACTAACAAGGTGCTGATGATAACTGTGCTCTTAGAGAAACATTAATGCACATAGGGCTTAAAGCAAGGAAAATGTCTCTGCCTTAAATAAGTCTGAAAGTTATGAGAAAGAACGGAGGAAAGGGGGTTCGAAAATTTCTACAAATTAATTAGTTTAACCCTTTAACTACGAAGGTATCGGCGCCAATACACCTGCGCTTGCATTGTTCAAATTACCGTAGCTCCGCGACCATTTGCACTAGAGAGAAATTTCGAACGGTTCCTGAAAGTAGACAACATGAGCTTCCCCCTCACCTATGGTGTATTACGGTAGGCCAATGCCTTCCGGAGCAATCGCTGTCCGAAAACAGACGAATACATTAGTGTTGTGCATGTGCAGTTCATGTTACCGTAACTCTTCGACCGTTTGTGCTAGAGAGAAAATTTACACGGCTCCCGAAACTAGAGAAGATAAGCTTTGCGTTGATATATGGCTCACTACGGTAGGCCATAGGGATTGCTTCTGACTGATTCCTCCAGTATCACAAGGGCCCAAAACGCCTGGAAATGTGTAAATAGAAGTGACAATAAAAGAAACACTGAAAGCCCAGGGGTGAAAATGTTTTTTGTACATATGTATTATAGTTGATAATTCAAATTTATGCTGTGTTATATTTAGTTCATGTTCATTTGCACTCTCTCTTACACTAAAAACCTGAAAAATCCACTTCCGTTTTTTGTTTTCCACTTTAAACTGTTATTACTTAGCCAAAACATACAGTGATGCATAAAAAACGATCACATATTGAAAGCTGAAGTTGTTCTGAAGAAAAGGAAGCAAAGCAGTTACTCCTAGCATGTTTTATGACACCTTTACAGCCAAAATAACAAAAATAATCCAGACGGCCTATATTATGCTTAGGGGTTAAAGGGTTAAAAAAACTAACATTTGCAACCAGAACGGAGGCAAATAACCACAATTTTTCAATAACTAACAGAACAAAAATGTAGAAACAGGTAAAGTGAATCTGTACCATGCGGAAGGAGCACTTTTTTGAGCACATGGTACAGAAACTACAACCAGGTTGTGCAGGTTTCTGACACCAAGTGCCAACCTCCTTCCCATCTCCACCAGTCTCCTCTATAAATGCCCACCTTTATTTCTTCATTTGACACATCTGTCAACTGTAGACGTGTTTTCGCCGGGTTTAATAAAACTTTGTTTTCATATTGGTGCACATGCCTTGAAGAGTTAATTACTGAACATTATGGAAACCCAGGCTACTGTTACTTAATCAAACAAATGAAATATACGTGCACAAACAAGACAAATTACAAGTGGTAGAAACACTTTGGTGGTGTAAGATGCATAGAAGAGCGTAGCAGGCTGTAGCCTACAAGCCAGATGGATGATGATTGTGATGGATAACGTGACCCATTTTAGAAAGACAAGAACACCAGATCTGATTGTTTCAAAATGTGAATCTTCATGTTAATCTGAAAGGTCTAAATGGCATAAAAATGCATTATCTACTCACCCAATCCTTAGTCAAAACCCATAGTGTGGTTATTATGTCCATGTCCAAGCACAACTCTAAAAGCCATAGAGAACAGCTTATCTGAAATGCCTGTCTTTTTACCTTTACAACCCTCCATCCTCTGCTGGTTGATAAACAGCATATGTGGCATAATTGTCTTACTGTTATCAAACAACTGCTAAAAGACTGCAATGATAGTACAAAAATAAATGATAAGCCTTTTAATTGTAGTGTTTTCTCAAAGTAGCACAGTCATGTGTGTTACTGAGTTGACAGTTCACTGACAAAAAAGCAAAAGCGTTTATTAATACAGTGGGTCTACCTGATTAATACAACAAAAGGTTCCTTGTGGCTACACATATAAAGCTATGTTCTTGCATGCAACAGTTAAAAAAAAAATATATATATATTTTCCAAGGCAAGTCTAGCCGGGCTTTCACACCTGCCAAATTTGAAAGGAATTTGAGTATCACAATACTGAATGGTGGCTGCTTTCAAATTTTTGCAGCGATTCACCGTCATTTTTTTTCCATGATCATTTCCCAACTCATCGCCTTATCAAGTTCATCATCAAATAAATCTGCCATGAAGATTAGGATACAGTTAGCTACAAGAAAAATCCAACTTCCTTCTCAGGATTTCTATTTTTGTCTAATAATTTAATGATTGATTTGGCTTATACTGGCACACATCACATTGGCGTACTAAAAAAAATGAAGTCTAGTCATATGGATAATTATCTGGGAATGTAAGGATGACATGTTTAGGTGCACCTTCACCTAAAGCTCCCTGGTGGCCCATATCACTCGCAAAAAGTGCAGAAAACATGGTTCAGCAGTTTTGCAGGGCGAGGGCATGACCATTGGACTTGGTATTTTGGAATTTCTAGGAGGCATGGACCTGCCTTTTTTAGTCAGTCTACCCTCTCTCTTTCCTCAACAGTATCTTCATCAGACGCCATTAACTAACTCCGGACTACAATGCTGGGAGGGCTAAAACACACACATGCACGCAGGCACATGCGCGCACACACACACACATGCACGCACACACAGTTAACTTCAAAAGAAACGTTATTACCTGTTGCATAAAAGCTTGCTTTTTCCATTGCGCTCTAATGACATTTAAGGGTCTGGCTACAATAATATTTATGATTACATTGCATTACAAGGAAAAATCATGTTGATCAATTTTAGATATAAAGTTAAAACCATTTTCACCATGTCCGTTTGAGGTTTCTTTTACAAAGAAGCTGGGCAAACACCTAAAGCAGCCAGCCAGAATGAAAAAAATGATAATGCAAACTTAGTCTGTGTTAACTCTGAAATGGTATTTGACAATCATCTTCACTTAATCTCTATGCTTACATGCTTGATGGAAAGCAGTGGAATAATCTAGCGTCATGATTGGTCAAATTCTCATCTTTTATTTACAGCAAGCTACATGATACTGCCTCATACAGTTAGACTTACCGTACATACACAATTGAATATAGCAGCAAAGCATAGTTTTGAGTTACTAATCGTACCAGCATACTCGTATGTTAAAATGTGCAAAATGCAAATAAGTTGGCAGGTCTGGATTTTCAGACACTATGGGTATCATGGGTTGACCTTAGACCTGTGGGGTGGGGGGTACACCCACAGTGATTATTTGTTTCGATAATAAAGCTAAATATTATAGAAAAATTGGACAGGAATTAACTACCAGGCTAATAATTTAAAACTAATATTTAAAAGTTGATGGTGTTGCGCTGCACATATGACTCCAACTTCAGTTTGGGTTACTGTCTTGCGTGTGTAAGCATGGAAAAGCCATGTGGTTGGCAGGAACACGAATCATCAGAGAAGAGCAGTCACAGCTTAGGACAGTAGAACACATGCTAGATGCTTAGATTATTAGATATTCGATTGTGCCCTTGTTTGGGAGAGCGGGAGGCTGCGCTGCTGCTGTGTTGTGCCACACCCTAATTAACTGCTATGAAGAACTTGAAGCTTCTACAAAAAGTAGGGCTTCTATAAAAAATTTTTTTTTTTTTTTTTACATGTTTCAGCTTACAAATAGCCTAATGTTAATGTAACATGATCAGCTCCTTTGTTTCTAAAAAGAGACAGCATGTTACCTGACAGCATCAGATTAGTGTAAGTTAACAATGATAACATTAGATAACTACCTCTGTAACATCACATTGTTAAGGATAAAACTGCGTTTGTGAATTGGATCACTACAATACAATGATACTATAATGATAGGTTACATTACTGAATGCAAATACTGTTTTTTCCAATGCATAGTCTTCCGCTGTAAGTGATAAGTGATGCAACAAGGAAGGTTGGAGGGGAGGGGGACAGGACTGAGGCTTTGGCTGATAATGAGTGAGATTTTTTACTGAGGCAGTGATGCACACAATGTTTCACAGCTTTTTATGTCATGGAAGGTGTAGAAATGTAATGTTTCATCATAAGACTATGGCGCAGTGAATTTGACTATAGCTGGCCTTACACCATTTTTTTGGAAACCCTGATTCTAATTTGAATTTTTCTTTTTATTTCAAGTTAATTTGATATAGTGTTGACAGTGATCTCTTTGAAACAACTTTTTCTTACAGAATGAAAGGTTTGTTGTGAGAGCCATGGCATGAAGAGAGAGTGCTTCATCTATAGTTCAAAGATATCGAAGGTAACATGCAAATACACAGAGTACCTTTATGCCCAGAAAGGTGGAAAAAAGACATTCTACTGTTCAAACCTTGTACTGTTCCATCTCTAGTTCCCTGTGCTCATTCCTGCACCAAACTCCTACAAATCCATACAAATGCTGAGGATACAAAACTAAATAGCATGCTTAAAAACAACAACAAACAGAAAAACAAACAAATAACCTTTTAGCCAAGTCCTAGTTTCTCTAGAACAAAAACATCATTTAGATTTATTTTACACATAGCCATGCCGTACCTAGAACGCATTTACAATACATCTACAAACAGTGTAAGAAGAGTTTTGTAGCAGGCAAAACATTTTGCATAAAAGTCACATAATATTAAAATTCAAACTAATGCAAACAGAACTCTTGTTACCCCGCAAAACATAGCTTGCAACTGTCAAAAACTGATACGTAACTGTGGTATGCTAACTCTGCCTGAAGTTGAACTGGCTTCAAGTTGATCCGTTATTTCTTGTTTCAAGACCATTATTCATATCTAAAAACTGTGACAAATCCTGTAATCTAACATCATCAGTTATAAATAAGGAAGAAATTTTGTTTTTTGAGTATGCTCAAAATAAAGTTGTAAAATTCACTGCTTTAACAATCATATCTTTCTGGGAGATGCATTGAGATAAATACAAAATAAAAATATATGGCATGTCTGAGATGGGTGACATAAAATACCTTAAAGTATTTTCTGTGCATTTTATTTAGAGCAGAAATACTGTGTACTATGTGTTCTAGGGCACAGTGAATAAACCCAACATCACCGGGGGCCCTGACAACACCAAGCCATCCTAACTTGCCACGACAAAAGCTGAGGAATCAGTTGTTTTTGCAATGTCTTGCATTGCCTCAGGTCTTCCTCTGCCAGTTGCAGACTGCAAATATCACAACCAAAACCCAACTGATGACCAACCATTATACCTTGGTATGAAAATGAATTAATATCTATGTTAAAAATATATATTAAAAAAATTAAGAAGGTAATTTCATATATTCCTTTATGTGAGTGAAAGTGACCCATCTTTCAAATAAATAATTTCCTCATCAATCCATCATCAGCCAAGATGTTTACAATTGATTGTGGAATTGTTACCCCTTTACAAAATTAAGTTTAAAAAATGTCATTATATTTGAAATATTCCATATTTACTTAAACCCTTCAATACATAAACTTGTGACAAACAGAGATTGATTATATTGTAGGGTTTAAATGCTGGCTGCAGCAAGGCTGTTGCATTAAATACCACAGCACTCCTGCTCTTGTGCAGCAGAGTGTGCAATGATTTCAGAATTGGTAATATACACATCCCATGCTTTTAACTATACCAAATGTTGCCTGTCTGCAAAGGCTCAAAAACAATGGGCACAGAATATTCCATTTCACTTTCAGGCAACTTGATTATCTCTTAGTTACTTCTGACAAGACTTAACAATACTGTTTGTGTGCTTTGTTGCGTGGGTAGCTGGAAACCAGCATCAGTGAAATCAGAATCAGTTGAATGGATCAGTTTTTCAGCAAGAACACAGTACAAAGTAAGTGGATTCTCCACCTGTAGCATCTAGAACAGAGGTGGGCAACAGTTTTTTCCAGAGGGCCACATGGACAGAGATCAAGCAAGCGAAGGGCCGCACATTTGAAAGTTGAATTGAAACACCAACACATAGTGCTGAATTACGTTAAACTACATGGATTTGGTAGATATAA
>JAPZDY010000026.1:319629-335860 GCA_029783645.1 Ctenochaetus hawaiiensis
ATTTTTATCTGTTTTCTGTTGTACATTTGTTTTTACCTGCACTTTTAACATTTTAATGTAAAGCGACTTTGAGTTTTGAAAAGCGCTCTATAAATAAAATTTATTATTATTATTATTATTATTATTATCAATGGTAATAGTTGGAAAAGAATCCCTCTCTCCTCTGCCTGTACCACATGGGTTTTAGCTGAATTTTTGGACAGTTATTTCAAACTCATTTTCTTAGACATATATATGTGGATACATGTCTAAGGATAACTATTTCTAAATGTATAAAATGTAACTTTTCCACTCTAACATGTCTAAAACAAACAGCCGTTTCATTGTATTTTCATTTTGCTTAGTTGTGCCCTTAAAGTATCCCAGATATAGGCAACATTTTTCAGACTTAGATAAATCTGAATTTTATTTAAGGTACTAGTACGTTTCAATTTTTTTACCTGTTGCAAACTTCTGGGACACCATCAACCAGACAGTAGTCAGAGACTATATCAAAAGAGACAGACCACTCAAAGAACCCTGAGTAGGAGTCCATGGGGAAAATTCATAATACTGAAGTTATATGTAAGGCTATATAAGGTTACAGGTTCATATCCAATCATTCACTCTATAACAGTCAACACTACATCCTAATGAGCCAACTATGTGTTCATTCTGATGCAAGTCTAGAGTTGAGGTTTGTGACAGTTTTGTTCGCCTGACAGCCTGAAAAGGAAGGGTTTATGATCCTTTTGTATGCTCAATAAACGGTAGCAACATAGCATTTAGACTGGCAAAAGCATTCTAGCAGATGTGTTACTGATTGCACTACAGTCTCTTTCAACAGCTCTGTCTAGAACTAACTGTACACACACACACACACACCCACACACACACACACATAAATCTAACTGTATACTTATACATAAGAAATATAACTAATGTGGACCTGTATGAAATGTTCCCGATGTAACTGCTTCTTGTCTGTTTATGCACAGGTGTTCCCACACCAACCGAGGAGGTTCTGCACCACACACTAAGCATGCTGGTTCGTGAGAGAAAGATCTACCCAACACCAGACGGATATTTAATCGTAACCCCTCAAACTTACTTCATCACTCCAAGCCTAATTCGAACCAGCTCCAAGTGGTACCACTTAGACGAGCGATCTGCTGACCGACACCAACAGCAGCTACATCACAACCAACAGCATCATCAGCAAACACAGTGCACCTCCCCTCTCTCTGGCACCATCACACCATTCCCTTCTGGAGCTGTGCGAGATCGAACACACCTAAAATCCAGTCAAAACCACAGCGGAGGAGGTGGGGATTCTTTTTACAACAGTTATCGTGGGGAGGATCCCCCTAGCCACCACACCACGCTGCAGCGCCGGTCCCCCAAAGACCATCGTGAGGCATACTCATCCCCACACTCCCCACAAACACCATCTCAGCAAGCAGAAGGCAATACAGAAAAGAGTCGCAGCACCCTTGGATTTACCTTCAAGACGGACACCATAACCAAGCACCGAGGAGGGGGAAGTGGTGCAGGAGGAGGAGGGACAGGAGACACAGACAAACAAGCAGGTGGAGTAGGTGGTACAGGGAGTAGAAAATTTGGTTTGAGGCTGTTTCGTCTGAGCTTTAAAAAGGATAAGACCAAGCAGCTAGCCACCTTTTCTGCACAATTTCCCCCTGAGGAGTGGCCCCTCCGTGATGAGGAAGCGCCCAGCCAGCTGCCACGCCATGTAGAGATGGAGATCATTCGCAGAATTAACCCTGACCTCACAGTGGAGAACCTTGCCCGGCATACAGCAGTCATGAAGCGTCTTGAAGAGGAGCGTGCCCAGAGGAGTAAAACATCGTCTGCCAATCAGAGCTATAGGAGTAGGAGAAGCGGTGGTAGACACAGGAAGCAGACTCAGACGAAACTAATCCGCTCACACAGCAAGACGAGGGCTTCACATGGTGAGCCAAGTGATGGTTCTCACCTGGAGCTGGCTGACAGGGACTACAGAGCCTACTCGTCATCACTGGCTCGGTCACCGAGGGAACACGCCCTGGCCATGGAGCGGCAACGAGCCCGGCTTCAGTTGGCACACAGCAATCCCAACATTCTTGACTCCTCCCACATGCCTGTTACACCAGAGTGGGATGTGTCTGGTGAGCTTGCCAAGCGACGCACAGAAATGCCTTTCCCTGAGCCAAGCCATGGCCCATCAGCCCACCACCCCAAAGTCCACCGCTCACACTCCCACACCCAGGAGAGAAAGTCAAGGAACGAACGCAGCGACAAGGCCAAGGAGCGTTCAAGATCAATGGACAATTCTAAAGGACCACTTGGGGCTGGGTTAATAGGACCCCCTGATTATTATGAGGACTGTGGCCGATATTATACTGACGATGGCACCTTGCGAGCCAATCAGAGTGCTTCTCATTACTCTCGTGCCACGCCACCCTCGGTTAAGTTACCCATGGATTCTTTGGGGTTGGATGGTGGCAGGAGTTTAGATAAGAATAAGAGCAGGGACAGCCTACCAGCATACTCACCTAAACCACTGGCCACTTCTGTCCCCCCTGATGATTACTTCCAGTGTTCCAGTTCCTCTGAGGCTGTTCTCATTGCAGCAAAACCACTAGGAACTCTGGGAAAAAATAGCCATGATGGTTTAAAACAAAGCAACACTGACAGGCAAACAGACAGACAGACACCCCATTCTCTAGAAAATAAGGAGGACTTGTCAAAGCTGGGACCTAAGGGTGGTAGCCTGCCCCCAATGCCTCTTTCTACCCCTGACCACCCACTTCCTAATGGACGCCCTCTCCACAGTGCCTCCTCTGGTCAGGAGAAACGTAAAGAGATCTTTAGTAAAGACACACTTTTCAAACCTCCTCCTAGCCTCCCTCTGTCGGGCTACAGCTCATTGAGAAAACCAATGGCCATCGCCTCCTCTTCTCTGTCCTCATCTTGTGATGCACTTGATTCCCAGGAGGCCTTTGATGTCCCCAAACCTTTGGTGGCTACACCACCTGCTCCATCTCTGGGAAATGAACCCACAACCAGTACTGCAGAGGCATCCTTTGACTACTACAACGTCTCAGATGATGATGAACTGGAGGAGGGGGGGACTAAAGGTCGAGGAGAGGATGAGAAGGCTGGAGGAGGCGTTGTTGGGACAGGAGGTGGTAGAGCAGGGACCATGCAGTGGCTTTTGGAGAGAGAGAAGGAGAGGGATCTACAGAGAAGGTTTGAAAGAACCCTCACCTTCCCTGGAGCAAAAGAGAACCTTTCAGAGCCTAGTCAGAACCAGCAGTCAGCTCACTCTGCTCGACTGGACAGTATAGACTCCAGCTCCATCACTGTTGATAGTGGATTCAACTCACCACGGTGAGAAAATATATATTCATACAGTATACATAGACACCAGTATTCAGTTTTTTGTTTACCTGCTATTATGTAGGCACTTAGCACTCTCATTTTCTATTGGCATATGGTCACACCATCTGGAATAAAATAAGCTGTTACACCTATGTCCAGATAGATATATAGACAGGGGTGGAAATGACAGCAGCTGTGACAGCAATGAAGGTAAAAATCTGTGGCTGAAGAAAATCCTCTTGACAACCAGCATCCAACATGAGTGGAGTTGGGTAAAATAAAGTTGTCCGAGACACTAGATTGCACCTCAACACCTTCTCTAATCAAAGATTAACAAATTCCTTGTAAATAACTACATTTTAATTGACTAAAACTAAAAGGCTATATTCTAAATGAATCACTCAGTCACTATTCAGTCAAAGACCTTTTGAGTCACAGAACTTTGTTGCAATTACAGTTGCAAGATTAGAATTGGGCAGTGTGGCTCTGTTCTGGGACCTCCCTCCTTTTCCATGCACATATGTTCCAACATGGAAAGGCAGAAGGAGGAACTGGGGATGAGGTGGGTTGTGAGGCAGCATGCCGAGGAAGCAGCAAAAAGCAGGCAGGTCGGAGCAGTTTAAACAGAGCGCCAAAATAAATAGGTAGGAAGGGATTTGGTCAGCTGCCGTGGGGCTGATCTGACGTGGCCAATCAGCTGATGTGGGCCTGCCTAACATTGCTCGCCTACATCAGCTGAGCAGCTGGATCTGAACGTAGCTTGACTATATGGCCTGCCTGAACTAACGCTTTACTTCATTTTTGGATGTATAAAAGACACTAAATGGTGAACTCTTGTGACCAGTAAAGGGTGATTTTTAACACTTAGGAAATCTCCTGATTTTGTCACCACTTACACATGCAATTTAAAACATACAACAACTTTAGATAAAAGGTTTGACAAGGAATTAGGGATCAGAAATGGAACATACTGTCTTACCTTGCCTTTTATCCTGAGCAAACCATATTGAAAATATCATATTTGGCTTTTAAATTAAAGTAGTTTACGAACAAAAGTTAACCATCTTGTTTTCTGGGACTTTAGTTGCTGTTGTTGATATCATGGCAAAACAAAGATAATAATTAGTTGTCATTGTTGGCCCTGATTTCCATATTGGTGCATCTCTGCTTGTTGGAGCTGACTAAATACAATAACCACCAAGATTGTTGGTGCATATATGGTGTATATCTCTAGATTGACCGGTTTATTTGTTTGTCTATCACTAACGTGATATGAGAGTGTCCACCATATCTAGAACTACTGCTGTCCAGTGAGATCAGGAGAAGTGCTCAACAGTGTGCTAGGATTTTTGAATGAAATGATGAAATGACCAGGATTTGTACCTGTTGTTTCATGAATTGAGTGGAAATCTGTTTTTTCCACCCAGTTACACACACCATGTATATTTTGACAGACTGTTGATGTCAGCTGGGTGGTCCATGGACAACTACTTAAGCCTCAGGAATGCATGTAGCCACTGATAAGTGACAGACAATATTAGATATGAGAAGACAAAATAATGAAACAGAAATTTTGCCTACTCACTACTCACTTGTAAGGAAGACAGCTGGTCTTCAGCTCCTCTTGGGATTGCTATCCTTGGTTTTCTTTTTCTTGTTTAGTATACAAAGCAAAGGCATTAAATTTAAATCATGAGCGCTTACTTACTGACCAAGCAGATTAATGAGTAGTTAGCTCAATACAGTGGCAAACTAAGTTGGTTCAAGTATGATAGCATCTTGGGGTACCATTCTATAAAAATCTGCAAATTGGCAACATGGCCATGTCAAGTCAAGTCAAGTAAAATTTTATTTATATAGCACCAAATTACAATCACAGTTGTCTCAAGATACTTTACATATAGAGTAGGTCTAGACAACACTTGATAATTCAATTTATTCAATTTACAATTGAAATCAATTTCTATATAAGCAAGCATTTCAAAGAATGTTTCAAATTTTTACAGGACCAGTAACCTACACCCTGTCTTTGTCTATTGGTTGGATGAGTTATAACATTGAAACCAAAAGGATATTACATCCCAGTTTTAATTCTATAAAAACTTGGCATAAGTAATGTTAAAATTAGGAGGGTGTTTCTTTGCCGTTTTGATTATATAAAAACTTAGCTTAAATAACATGCTGTAAAATGGTAAGATGTAAGATGTCAGTGCTTTAGTCCAACGCATCATTAAAAAATACTTTCTCTTACCTTCATCCTGACCCTATGAACAACTGTTGTCAGTTTCATCATGTTTGACTCCAGCAAAAGTGGAAGCATCATGATCTTTGATGTTGTATAATTTCTTATTTTGTTTGTCTCTGCAGAACAAGGGAGAGCCTAGCATCTAACACTTCATCCATAGTTGAGAGTAACCGTCGGCAGAACCTGGCGTTAAGCCCAGGCCACCTTGGTATCTCTACCAGCAATGGTCCTCCCTTCTCCTTCCGCACCATCCCAGAACCTGCTGGCACCCAACCAGAGAAACTCCAGAAGGCCAGTGCCTGTCTTGCGTCAATCACCAGTGTTTAGAGGTGGAACTCGTTTCTGGGTGGAATGCGGAGAGCCACTGGACAGGGCCTGGGAAAATAAAACTTCCACCCCTGAGACTGTTATACTTTTTGACTGACTGACAGACTGTCTGATTCAGCTGTTGACACACACACACACACATGCACACACACGCTCTTTCTGTTGAAAACAGATACATTTTGACCACCAAGAAACTGCTCTGTCACTCTTTCTTAAACACCAAACACATGTACACCAGGCCACTGGGCAGACTAAGGCCGTGTCTTTCTACAACCACTACTTTACTCACTGCTGCTGTGTTGTTTCATTAACGGGAGTCGTGTGATTGTGTGTGTGTGTGTGTGCGTGTTGTTATGTTGAGGGGCAGGTTGTTGTATAATCTGTGATCTCAGGTCATGCTATTTCCACTCTTATTCCAGCTGCTTCAGTTCTGTATTTCTCTCTCTGGTGGTGTCTCTTGGTATTACACACTGACAAGGCGCAGCTCTGCTGACTACTGTTGCTAATCCAGCTCCTCCTCACTCCTTTGGAGCTCCTCTCCAGAAACATTTCTAGCAGAAACCCTGTAAGATGCAGTGCCACAGGAAATGACAATGACAAATAATACGACAAAAAGCAACAAAGTTGTGAGATGGAAATGAAATGAAAAACCTTTAACTAGTGCTGAATACTCTCCTTAGAATGTAGCTGAGCAGTTCTTGTGTGTGTCGTATGCCCTGATGCCCATCGAAACTGCCTGAACACTAGTACCAGTTTTCAGACAGCTCTTAACGATTACCCACACCATTTGTCTAATATATGTACAGGCTTCAGGAATGAGATTTTTACTTAATGACTGTTTAAACTTCAGTGGAGACAGCTCTTTTTTTCCTATTTTACTCCCATTTTTCGTTATGCCCTGTTTACCCGAGGGATGCAGCTGTGTCATGATTCAGCTCCTTGGGAGCTGCCAGAAACAAAATTTTGCGCTACCAGCCAGTGGGCTAATGTTCATGAGACACACTTCCCTGCTTCACGTTTGTAACAGGCCAAGTTTGTTTTTTCCCAAATGATAATACTTTATCCATTCCTGGGGGGGAAATTAACTTATTAAAACATCATCGAGACAGGCTAAGTGCCAATGAAGCATGAAGTGAACTATTTAAAATAAATAGATAAAAATAAAATATATCAGAAAGCAGAGTTGACATGAATTTGCTATAAAATTAAATATAAAGAACGAAGAGGTAAATTTATATTTAGTATTAAAAGCCTCTATTTATTGAGTTCACATAAAACCTGTGTATCGTTACATGCTACATTTTGTTACTGACTGTCTTAACATACACACGGCAAAATACGTTTTTTCTTGTTAGTTACAAAATCAGGTTACAGTGTGTTCAGAAAGAAGCTGTTGAGGTCCTGCAGAACAAATCACAGCTTGCAACAGTTACCATATGCAAAAAACATGTCCTTTTTTAAAATCTGCTCATATGTAGATGTTTTCATACTGACTGCAGAGGTAACTAATTATTTAGCATCAAATTACATTTAATTATGGATTTAATTTCTTTCATAAAACTAAGATTTATGGTCACTTTATCATCACTTTGTGGTGGAGTGAGTGGTGTCTTTTTTCATCTGTTTTAGGCAGTAAGTGTTTTTTGTACTGTTAACGTGCCTTGCGTGCCTCTTGTTGTTGACGTCCAGAATACCTTTCATTTTTGCAGGATCACTCTAAATGCCTTAGTTAAAAAAATGTCATCTCAGAGCTGAAAAGCGCCTAACTTTGTTGTGTTTTTTCCTTTTGTCTAGTCGGATTTGTAAACCTAACCTCATATAAAATTGATGAATGATGAAATGTCCAGTGTGGAGAGTTAAGTGGCATCTGGCAGTCAAGTTGTAGGTTGCATCCAACTACATGTCCTCCCACTCACCCTTCAGTAACACGCTGTAGGAGAACCTTGGCCACACAACTTGCAGAAAATGCAAAAGGCCCTTGCTAGAGCCAGTGTTCAATTTTTCCATTCTGGGCTGTTGTAGAAACATTGTGGTGCAACATTGTGGACCCCAATAAAAAGGACCCCCTCAACTCTGTAGATACAAAGGGTTCATTCTATCTAAGAAAATCAAAATTATTATTTTTTCAGGGGATTAAACACTGATGAAAACAAACTTGTTAATATTTTATTTAATTTCTGTCATTTCTCCAAATATAGCCCTCTAGTTACTTCACACTGGAGCTTTAATTGATCTAATTTTTTAAATAAGGCTGAAACCAAACATAAATCCAGGTGAAGTTTCTGGACCAACTCATGGTATTATCACTCTCTGTGATTTGTGACATTAAGCTTCTTTCTCTTGTTTCGAGCATACTATTTAGACAAATACTGCCACCCTCAGTAAGAGTAAGTGCCACCTGCCTATCCTTTTACATATATTAAAATAAAACAGATCTGTCTTCTTCACAGCACAGTAACTGTTTGGCTATGGAGTGATTTGGTGCTTCGAAAAAAAAAGAAAAAAAACACCACACTGCTTTTTTTTATTTGTAGGCCTCATTCATCCTTCATTCAAATCAAGTCAAACAGTTGAGATTTATTGTGCCTCATTCGAATATCACATAGAGTCAATAAAGAGTTGAATATTTTGTCATGTTCGAGTAAAGCCTGCAGCACAGAGTGTGTCTGTTATACTGTTAGCCACGTTAGATATTAAAGAAACAGACAAGGCTCATTTTGGACCAGAGATTTGGATGGTTTATTTATTTACTGATCTGTTTTAATTACATTGTTCGACTCTCACCAAAGATAAGAAAAGGTCACGTGCAGATCCATGAACACATGAAGACCTGAAATAGAAAAGAAGTATGGCATAACTTTATTGTAATTGTCTTTGCCACCATATTTCTCTTGCTCTGTAGAGCTCAGATGAGACAGGGTGGTCAGAGAGTGGAAACCAGCACCATTAACTAACTCATTAATAAAGGAACAACAAATTAGTTGTTGTTGGTAATGGAGCCGCTGCCCAGCTTCTTTCCAGAAGCGTAGTTCTTGGGGCTATAAGACATCAAGACCTAAGGAAACACAGAGAACAATAACATCATTTGATTTGATTTGATATGGACAAATGTCTGTTGCTAGTAAACATTTTCACTTGAAGTGGAAGGATAATGGGAAGTGAGTGGAAGAAGAAAACCAGAAAATGGTTTCCAACAAGTCTCCTACACATCACCTTTATTCCAATAAACACCGAAAATCAAACGAACAAAAAACCCACGAGAACAACTGAACCAAACAACAGTGAATGTGTAATTTTTTTTTTTTTTAATGACACAGCTGCATCCAGGTGTTATGGGTCACAGTGATATTCCTGTTGAGTTTTAAAGCCAAGCTATTGAAAGAGCATTGCTAAAAGTGTTGAAGGTTTTAATCAGAAAAATCCTGGTGTGGTCTCTGCTGTTGGACTCGTCCAGGGTGTACAAGTGAACATTTATTAGGAGCAACTTTTGCTGGCACTTAAGGTGACGAGAGTGTTCATCAGTGTAAATGGGGCGTAATCCAGAAAAAAACTCATCAAGGCGAGTATTAAATACAAGCAATGATCAGCTTTGTTTTGTTTTTTTTTTAATTCATTATTTCAGTATTTATACAGAGCTTAATAATCATTTAGATTTCTATCAAGTTCGTGACTACATGAGTTTTTCTTTAAACAGAAAACCAATTCCTGAGCCACTTTCACTTCTGGTGCTAAGATGTAATAGAGTAATTAATAGCAACGATACTTGTCCTAGTAAAAATAGTGTTGGTTTTGTACATTTCTTAGGTTTACCTGCATATTGCAGTGACGTTATGATTATCCCAACACTCAGATGATTACTCCCACACATACAAACACACTATGATTAGGCAAAAGGGTTCAGCGACTGCTGACCATGGCACTGGAGGATATAAAACAGTACATTCAAAATGTGTCCATCTTGTTATAACACCAGATCTGTACTGAGCTGGATTTACCTTATACGAATACTCTTGACCCCCTATACTTTTCCCATCCTCCTACAGGCTCAGGGAGCTGTCAGTCATCCCAGTGTTGTTGTCCTATAATCTCCTCTACAACTACCTCTACAGCAGCAAAAACATGCTCCATCCTTTGTGCTATCACACTATGATTAGCCTCTAGCCTGTGAATGTCAATACACAAATAAATGCACACACACAAGCACACACACACACACATATGTATTTGTGTGTATGTGTGCATGTGTGTGTGTGTAAAAATGCATGTGTGTGGGTGTGTGTGTGTGTAAACAGATATGTGTGTGTGGGGGGGTATATTTACACATACACACACACACAAATATTTATACATACTTTTATATACACACACTGGATTTACACACACAAATATTTATACATACATCCATATACACACTGGATCTACACACACACACACACACACAGTGTAAGAATATATAAAACCTACACTGAAATACTGCACATCATAATGCTGGATTCCCTGTCGATGCCCTTTCTTCTAATGGTACATCACAGCAGTGTGGTTTTTTGTTACATTTGTCTTTTAAAGTATAGTTAGGCTTTTTGAAAGGGGACTGAATGAGGTGCTTATCCAGAGTCAATATATTGCCTACCGTAGATGGTAGTTGGAATGACCTGGGTTTTAAGAAACAACGGGAGTGGGAGGGCAGGAGAGGCTAAGCAATGAACTGCAGTGGACGGGGAGAGCATTGAAACACACTTGAGCCATCTTAAAACCCACCAATTAAAATTTATTAACATTTTCCCTGCTTTAGCTTGCTGATAGATAGCCCTTTCCAGCATTGCTTGTGTACTGCTGCCACTATTGGTTGGTTTGTTTGTATTATTGTGTGATTTTAGTGTTTTAAAGGGTTGATCTGATTCATTGAAGTCACATAATAACAAACAAAGTCCCTGATCAAGACAGTGATTGACCAGCAGCTGCCATGTACTGCAAGGTCAAATTATCGCTTAACTAGAGACAGCTGAAAAGCTCAATGGACAGATATAAGTTTCTTGCTGGAAAGGACTGTCAGACAGCAACTTTGATTTTTTTTGTAAAATATATTATACACTATTGTTTTTCTATATTTTTATATTTATATTTATTTTAGCTGGGATCAGCTCCAGCCCCCCATTCCCATGTAAAAGAAAAATCAGTTACAGATAATAAATAAATGGTAAATGGACTTTTCTCTTCTAATCTTTTGACGACTCAAAGTGCTTTACAACACAGATCAACATTCACTCATACATTCGGGCGCTAATGCCTGACGGCCACTTCACAAAGTGCCAACCTGCTCATTAGGAACTTGTAAACATGCATTCATACACTGCTGGCACAGCTGCTGGGATCAATTTGGGATTTAGTATCTTGCTCAAAGATACTTCAACATAAGAAATAAGACTGGAGGGGATCCAACCACCAACCTTTGGAACTCAATAAATAGAGGATTGCTCTACCTCCTGAGCTACAGCCGCTCATCCGTGCAAGAATGAATAAATGGAAGAATTTTTTTTTTTTTTATGTTTGTAGATGACTAAAATGTGTTTTTTTGCTTTGCTCATTCACAGCAGTTCATTGCTTGGCTGCCTACACAGGTACGCCTGCTGCTCTCTAAACTGAGGGCATGCCAATCCCCATCTATTGTAGTTAGTGTACTAACCTGTATAGTTACCTGTAGTTAGTATACTAGCTGTACCTGATGAGTACCTCTAGAAACACCACCACAAAAAACCCTCAACTGTCCTTTTCATGTGCATTTTTAATTTTAACACTGAAAGGTGGGTCAAAAAGTTTGCCACAGTAGTCGCCTTCTCATTCCCATCAATTTTGACACCAGAAGTTCTTCCTTTTTTTATAATATGACGAGCACTTCTTTAAAGCTTACTGACCCTGTAAGCATGTCTCAGTAAAAGATAAAAGTGTAACTGCTTTTGGTTAAAGAATGTGTATATCAGGACACACGACATTCTCATCTTGAAATAACACATGTGGTAGGACCTAATGTTTTTTTTAAACAATTTGATTTATTTCCATAGATTTCTCTCATGGGGTGGTCATTTCCCTCTGCCATGCAGGACCTGTCACCGTTTTTTTCTTGTCATTCTATCATTGTATTTGGTTCTACACTGTATCTTGGTACAACACAACAGTCCAATCATATGTCTTCAAGTTCAGTGCTGTATGGTTTAGTATGTGTCAAACCTGAATAGTACTCTCCTCTGTCTGTAACAGGGTACTGGTTTATATTGGGTCACTTATAGATTTAATTTTCTTTTCTATGAATATGGTTACATATTTTTTTATTGTAATCACATTTCAACCTCTGGAGAAGATAAACAGATGTTCCACTGCTGTTTTGGGCTTTTAATCCCCAGAGGTGATAGCTACTGAAATCATAAAGAGGATAAAAATATTTGGGGGGCAGGGGAATATCAATAATCCAGAGTCTAGTCTCTGTTCTCTCACAATTCTAGCACTGCTTTCTCTTTCAATATTCTAGGAGGACACAATTCATCATGATTTATCTGCAGGGTGCCCTGTGTGCAGTAGTTTCAGTCTCGATTATACAACTAAAAATGGGTTTCCCCTACAGTTGAGTTCATGCCCCTACTGTGTAGTTTATCTCTATTGTACCACAATTCAGGGGTTTGAGCTCCTGATCCACAGCCACAGTGGGTTCCCGTCTCTGTTCCACCTGTAAAATAGGGCTGTAGTCCCCTGCCTTTTGGAGGTCAAGGATTCATTTCTCATACCCATTGTTTACACTGCCCCGTTCCCCAATCCTTCCTGCTACCACCTGGCCCAGTGGCCCTCCATTAACTCCTACTCTCTACTAGCCACAGTGTGTAACCTTCCTTCCATTTTCTACACTACGATTTTCAACAGTCCAAGATGTCTTCCCTAAACATCAGTGGTGGTTTTTAAAAATGGAGGTTCAATTATAACATTGTTTCTGATGGTGACAGTATGTCATACCTGTAAATGATGTTTATCTGTCATGCCTAGTCAAGTAACTTAAACAATAAAAAGAGGGATTTTTTAAATGTCTATAATATCTGAAAGTCCCTTTTAATGTGTAGTACTGGTGTTACTGTCGTTGTAGTGTATGTGATACTCTATGGGGATTGTGTTACTTTTTAAGATAATAAAAAAAAGTTTGGTTACACCATTGTTTTTTTTTCAATGTGATCAAATAACTGCCTTATGTGTAAGTGATACTGAAGTCAACTTAGGCCCAAATTAACAAGCATTAACAACAAAGATTAATGGAACAAGTACATGGGGAGAAGGGAACTTAAGATCCTTGGCTTGGGGACTGGTCTGATTATTT
Organism: Ctenochaetus hawaiiensis; assembly: GCA_029783645.1. Classification (NCBI taxonomy): domain Eukaryota; kingdom Metazoa; phylum Chordata; class Actinopteri; order Acanthuriformes; family Acanthuridae; genus Ctenochaetus; species Ctenochaetus hawaiiensis. The sequence goes on from JAPZDY010000026.1 coordinate 332,916, forward strand.
ATCAAATCTGCTCAGCAGTATACACAAGCATGAACTATTAATCTTAACTTTAAAATTAACACACTCTCACATGTTAAGGAAAATCGAGCAGTGTGACAAAATGGTCAAGCACAGCTACAAAATGGGCCATAAAACAAGACTCTTCATCACTCTTACTGTGAAAGCACTCTTTTAATGCTATATTTTGATGTAAAACCAGGTACGAACACATTCACTACACCATGAATGGAGATAAAAGAGATTGTTTCTTGGACTTCTCCTCACCACTATTCTCTCGCCCAGTCAGGGAAGTCCACTAATTTCTCTTATAGCTGTTTTTATTAAATATCAGACAATACTAAGAAATGTTTATTACAGACTCCAGTCCAAAAACCTAAGTTTCTTTAATTTGCAATCATAGAAGACCAAAGAAAACTAGGACCAAAGAAAATACTATGTTTTTTATAATTTTCTTAAACTGACAATGATGTACAGTTCAAGCTATGCTGTGTTTTTTCTAGCTTTTGAAGTTAAATAGATAAAACTATGTATGAGGTTTGTTGAAAAGCAGGCTACTTTAATAAATACCCACTCATTTTGATTTTTAGTTTAGTTTTATCCTTTTGCCACTAATGCTTACCACTGATAGAGTCCTAACTGTAATGTGCTGTGTAATGTTTCTACCCTGCAAAACTAAATTTTAAATTAAATAGTTTTTCCAAATGCACACAATGCTGCAACACAAATGGTTTTCAGTAAACCAAGTTAAGACTACAGGGGAAAGACAAAGTTAATTTGTACCTGTACTAGTGTGCATTCTTGTCGTAAGGTCCTTATGATTTTGCATTATGGAATTTTAGAGAAAAGCTGTGGATAACAGTGTATTTATTAACTGAGAAAAAAGGCTGATTTTTTTTCCCCTTTCTCTTCAGAATTTAGGTAGTGATGGCTAGAAAGAGAGAGAAAAGGCAGGGGGGCTTAAAGACATGTATCAAATGGCCCAGGGCGAGGGCTTTTACAAGAACGATTGTCATCTCTATTACTCAAATGACCCAGGAGGTGGTGCTGTTGTTCTAGAATTCTTTCAACATGCAAGTACATATCTTGGTGCACACAAGCAACACTCCATTAGAGACGGACTTTTGAACAAATAAACACTTTATATTTAACTAAATTGTGATGTACAGGAACATGAGACCAACACAGAGTTATTTTGTTCATGTGAAATAAAACTAATATACAATACACAACTTACTGGCGATTTTCTTCATATGAGTGCAACTTTAAAGGCAATAAAATGAGTTATAAATTATTTTACTTTCCTTATTAATTATTGACGAGTAAGTTGCCTTTTACCCTGAATCTTATAAATGAATGTTTTATGTATTGTTGTGGAATTTTTGCTCCAGCTTTTCATTATGTCAGTATGGTGGAGAAGTGGTTGGGCCCACTCCAGTTTGCCAATAAGGCAAAATGTGCAGTCGGGGGGCAGTCACCTAGTCTCAGCACACCCCTACATGAAGATTTTTTTCATGGACTTCTCTTCTTTTAATACTGTAGACACTGATTTTATGGATTACATTTTTTTTAAAGACAGACCACAATTGGTGCTTTTAAATGGTTTTAAATCCAGCAAACAAATTTTACACAACATCCTTGTAGTGCTAAAATATTTTTGGATTGCTATCAGAAACAATAAATCATAACGTTAAATAATAGGAATGTAATTACATTAAATCCGCCTCGGAGCACCAACCTTTAAAAGGTAAATGATAGCCAAATTGTTAAATCAGTCTCATAAAATTACTAGTTATCAATTTGGAACTATGATAAATAATTAATTTAATAATTATCATCAAAATTACCTGAGCAATTGTCAGTAAAGTTAAAGGATTTGGAATTCTGCAGCATAGAGACTAGCAGCATTCACACTTGTACAACATTAAACAGACAAACAAATGACTTTATGTTCACTACCATATATTCAACAAATACCAAATGAAAATACACATCATCTAATCCAACAAGCATACGTACTATTTACGTGTGTGTGTGTGTGTGTGTGCATCTGTGTCTGTTGGACAGACAAAGGCAAGATGGATGACTCAAAATGGTGGTTTGGACTGCATTTCTTATGCCCGGTTACGTTACAAAGTCTTTTGAGGGAAAAGATGTCCTTTCCAGTGCGTAGATTTGTCAAGTCCATGAAGCTGCAGGCTTGTGACGATGTTAAGTCCAATAAGCTGCAGACTTGTGATGCTTCCTGATGGGTTACGGGCTGGTCTGGCCCCTGAACCCTGGGTCTCTAAAGACCACTTATTGCTCCTTTATTCCATAAATTAGCAATTTGTGTCTTGGCGCATTCGCTATCTTGTATCTGGTGCAATGAAGTCAACTGCCTTTCTTTGTTTGAATTCAGTATCAAAATGTGGCTGAAAGGAAAACAGTTCCGCAACCATTAATTACCATATGTATTCCATTCACAAAATGGATTTAATTTTTAGGTGTGGGTATGTGCTGTGCAGGCAAAAATTTATGGTAGAAAAGGATATGACAAAATATGGAAATGTTTGCTTTCTATACAATTTGACTGAAGGTCAAACTTTGACCTGTCTGGCACAATACATTTATTGAGCTTTGTCCCTGTCCCTGTCCAGCTAAATAACTAATTAACTAAATTAATAAATTCTTGTAGATCAGCCATCTGTTTACATTGAAGGTTAAACTGGGCACTCCCCTGAATTCATGCGCCGGCCGCATGTGTAAGATAGGGCACAGAGAGAGAAACAGTTTCACTAAATGAAGACTACAGGACATACACCAAGTAAGATTTCAGTTCAATTCAATTCAATTCAAAAAAGTATGTCTAGACCACACTCGATAATTGATTTTATATTTTAAATGTATAGGAACCCAACAATTGAAAGCAATTCCCACATGAGCAAGCACTTGGCGACAGTGGCGAG
>JAPZDY010000026.1:404472-416403 GCA_029783645.1 Ctenochaetus hawaiiensis
TTGGAAATCCGGCCGATGATGGTGGTGTCATCTGCAAACTTCACAATAGAGTTCTCTCCATGTCGGGGGTTGCAGTCGTGGGTGTACAGCGTGAACAGGAGATTTATTGGATTTATTGGATTATTTTTTATTGGATCCCTCTCCCCCTCTCCCAGTTGTTTTTTAAGCAGCTTGGTCAGGAGACTTTGGCACAAATTTTTAAAACAGAAGGTATTGTGATATTTTTTTTAATTTATTTATTTAACGCAATTTAAAAAAGGTTTAAAGCTATTTAAAGTTTGGTATACAGCTAGCATACCAAAATCCCTTAAATAAAAAGATCCCAAAAAGAAACCATGAGCTGAGTAAACATTTTGTTTTGGAATGTTTCGTGATGTGATCACAAGGTACAAGGTACTTGTGTGTTTCTCCTGTGTGTGCATGTGAGGTGCTTGTGTGTGTGGTAATGTGTTTGTTTGTGTGTTTGTGTGTCACACCAGTACAAGGTGTTGGTACAGTTTGCCCAGGACATGACACATTTCACCCAATCTGTGCTGTGATATCTATGTTACAGAGAACGCTATCATCAACTTACTCACTGTCTTCTCACCAGCTCTGCGTGCCATAACAGCACTCTCATTAATTACATGTTTTGAAATATTAATCAAAATCAGTTCAATAAAATAAGTGTAACCCTCAACTGATTGATAATACGGATATGAGCCCAGTTGCTAAAGATCAGCATGATTTTATTTTATACAAATACTTTCCATTTAGCAGCCAAGCAGTTTCATTATGATGATGAATTGCATTAATGGATGTTTAAGATGCTTAAAGGAGGAAGGTCTTGCCTGACATTAGGCTGTAATGAACCTCTGTAGTCACACAGGGCCTGGGGGCCAGGCTGGGCAGGGATGTAAGCAGGACCTTGGGCACAGAGCTGGAACTGTAAAAGCTCAGAGGTTGTTGTTGGCTTAGAGGTGGTTGGAGGAGGTCAAGGGAGCAGTAAAGCCCCAAGACGAGAGCCATACAGCAGGCGTTAAGAAGAGGGAGTGAAGAGAGTCTCCATCCACTTGAAAAAGCCTGAGGCTGCTGTAGCATTGGAAGGATTTCCCTGAAGTCTGAGTAACACAAGCCCTAATACTGACCTTCAGCCAAGGACACAGGCACCCCAGACCTGCAGACACCGCCTCCACACATTCCTCATGGCTAAGAGTGGGAGGAGAACAGAGAGACAGAGTGACAGAAACATAGCAAGAGAGAGAGATGAGGAGAGATAGAGTAAGAGGGAGTGGGGGGGCTGGAGTGGAAAATATAACACTTTGTTTCCTGCACGAATGCACAGCAGTGCAGCCTGCCGTCTTACCCTCCCCTTAACTTATACACCAAGAGGCAAAGTCAAAGAAAAAGACTTCAGAGCAAAGTCACAGTAATCTTAAAAGTCAAGTGGTATATAAAGGGCTGTAGAGACTAAAATTAAACCAGTCCAACTTGTAGACCCATGCACACCCACACACACATCTGGCCTGCAAAATATACCATTAAACATTAAGAAAGAAAAGCAGTGGTCATGTGGAAGAACCATCTGATGTCTGATGTAATGTCAGAAAGATCGGCAAAGACCGACAAACTTTGTATAAATTCTAAAGCATAGTTTTCTCTCATTTCTCAACTTTTATGGTTGTTTTTGGAACTATAGGAAAATCCCGGCTTGAGGCCATTCCTACACTTAAGAATATCTGTAATACTGAGTTTAATCTCTTCCATGGATGCAACCATTTAATTCCCCCCCATGAAACGCTCACAGCCCAGTGATACCTTAATGGTAAACAAACTAAAAATGGCGAATGTAACATGTTGCTTAAGTTGCTGTAATTCACATTTTGACAGCTAAAATAAGTAATGCTAAACAACATTTCAATTAAATGATATGACTACATATACCATAATGACCATAATAATATGTGTCAAATACATACTAATACTAATCCGTTATAATACATCGTACATTATTACACATAGGCTCTAAACACATAAAAGCTGCTGGCTGCTGCACCTGCATACACTATCACTGCCATGACACTGCCCTGAAAGCCGTGTGGTTGTATGGGGGCTGAGCCCCACCAAATGTGTCCTTAAGCAAGACACTAAACCCTACATTTCTCCAAATGGCTTTTCCATCAGCGTCTGAATGTGGGTGTATGAGTTCATATAGAGCATGTTTGCACCTTGTAGAGAAGCCACCTGCTGTCAGTATGTGAATGTATGGCTGGATACTGACATGTCCTGTGCAGAGCATTAGGAAGTCCATAAACCAGAAAACATATAAGTGCAGTTCATTAACCGTTTAAGTGCTCTGAGCCATTGAGTTACTGCGATGACTGACCTGACTGATGTGCTAAATAGCACGTCTGAAGTCTGAGACAGTTTTTTCAGATGAATACTCTACTGGTTTATTTTCCAATTAACTTCACAGTGTTAATTAAACTTGATCATAATTCAAAAAATACATATACAAACTTCATCATGCATAAACACAAGTGATTAGAACAGCAACAAGTTGTCTTATCGTTCACCAGCTGTTTACCTTCCAGGGTAGAACACCTGCCTAGATGAAGATTGGTTCCTATTTATAAAATCACCTTTTGAATGGCTGCTACAATTGAAATACTGTGTTTTGTTTCTAATTTTAAAAAATAGATAGTTTGGACATTTTACAATATAACCAGATAATTTTTGCTGGAATGTTATCAATCAGTGGATTACTCGAAAGCTTCATTAATAAGTTGAGACTATACTGTATATGTGCCTGCGTCTCAATTTGTTTGTGGTCTGGTAGAGGCAGTCTTTGTACATGCTTTCTTGTTCAGACTGCATATTGAAATGGTTTCTACAACATATCACCATACTCAGCTCACAAGAACCTTTTCCAACAGTGTGTTGAATTTACTTGACAGTTGGCACTTATAATACAAATTTATGTCCGATAATATTAATGAATGGCCCACAGGATGGCCATTAAAAAATCGTCACACCAAGGTTTATGTTACCAGTCATTTTTAATCTATTAACTTTGTTTACATTATTTTTTAACATAAAAAAAACAACAAACAAAACAAAGCAAAACAAAAAAACAGCTGCTGTTTCACTCCCAGTCTGTGTCACTTCAAGAAACAAATGAATGAATGGCGTGACCTGTCTTGGTTAAGGTTTGTGTTACTTACCTGTGGGCTAGCCATTCACTCTCACACATTAACCCTGGGGCCTGGCTAACAAGCATTGGCCTGCACTGCTCCTCAGCTTCATTAAGACAACACCTGAGACTAATAATAAACTCTACCTACCTACCTACTGTCAAGCGTGCAACCATCCAGCTAAGACACTCACTCTTTTTTCTGCTTATTCAATCTGAAGGTTGAGAGGAGTATCTGGAGAGGAGGTCAGGAGGACATGAGTAAGACAATTTGTATCCTAGGTTCAGTATCTATTAGGGAAGGAATTGGCTATGAGGCAAACACTTTTATGAGCCACTGCGTTTTTAATGACAACCCCTTCTCATAGCTAATGACCTTTTCCCCTCAAAAAAAGCAGGTCTGATTTACTTTGTCTGTCCTCTTCTACTTGTATCTGTGACCTTTATTTACACAGCAATGATCATCTGTTATAGCTTATGTGGTTAGTCTGTCTGTGAAAAAGGACCTTAGAGCTTTCCAATAGCTCTAGGGGCTCTGAGGAAACACCACTCCTGAGATAAGCTAAGCTATATTGACTGCAGGAGACTATTCACAGAGCACAGTATGTTAATCTTTCCAACTTTTTCGGTGAAGGGGATCAAGCTAAGCAGCCTTGGAGATGTTAAAAATGAGCCTGGCATTCCTAATGGCATATACTTCAGAGGTAATGTGTTTGGTAGTTAAGGTGGCGACAGTGACTTATTCTCGCTCTGTCTCAGTGAGCCAAAGCATCTTCCCGCACTGCAAATGGACCATCTGGACCACTTGTTATAACCCTCAAGCAATATGACTTGACCATCATTTTTTAAAGGGATTTTATGTGTCTGTATGAAGAAAAGGCAATTTGCTCATTAAGGTTGGAAGAAATGAAGAAGTACACAGTTATAAACAGACTAATGAACAAAATTGAATGAACTTTTAGAATCTGGAAAGACAGAAATTGTTTAAGCCATGGCCAGGAAGCTCTGAGACAAGCAGTGAGGAAGTGGTCCTCACGACTTTATCTCCCTGTGTAGAAAAATTGCAGTGGTTTTAAAAGTCATTTAAAATTATGACAGCCACGTTGTGAAATATAGACCTGTGCAGGTATTTTAGAGCTGACTTTTTTCCCCTTCCTACTCTGCTTCCCTGAAAGTCCTTTGGCATGTGTGAAAGGTAATTGCGTTCATTCTGCCTAGCTCCAATTGTGTGCCATCTAATATTAGTATTTGTATTAATTATGTTAAATTAACTGTCAGTGCACTTAATTAGCATTGTTAATGTTGTGTGGCATAAGCACTGAGTGGTCCCTAAAAAATGAGACAAAATGACTAAATACCTCAGATCCAACTTCATAGTAAGTTGTCAAAAAGACTTAATTACACTAATTAATAAACTTTGGGGGAGAGACTCATTTAACAAAGGCAGAACAAGACACAAGTCTAAATCAGCTGGTGAAATATCTTCATTGTCTGGCCTGAGAGGAGGTCTCATTAGCATCTCATTTTTTGCCAACTTGCCCATCCCTGTAGTGGGTCACAGACGTTGGCAGAGTGGACCAGCTAAGTCTCGAATGTTAGAGTTCTTTAATAAGAATACTCAGAGGTCTAAGGACAGATGTCCGCCTACTATTTCAGAGTTACTGCCAGGAAAAACTAAAGTCTCAAGCTGTCAAAGCAGAATTGTGAGCCATAAATCAAACAAACCAGTATGCAAAGCATTCAGTTGCCACCTTGTGATATTAAGGGAGCGATAAAGACTCTCAGCAGACAAAAGGTGACCCTGAAAATCATGTACAACAACGGTGTATTAAACCATTTTTCTCAAAATAATTATATATATAATATAATAATTATTATAACGATAATATTTTACATATGTAACTATAGCTTCAACATCCAGATTTCTTAGAGGTCGAATCCCAAGCTTTTCTAGCACCACCAGCATTATCATTTTCTGCAGCACATCTGTCCAGCCAGATGACTAGAGGATGGAATGCCACACAATTATGTCAAATTTCAAATGTTATCTCTGGATGCATTTTTATAGCAATGGCTGTCCTCTGACATTATTACAAACTAATCACCTCCCATTTGCCTCAGCAGTATATATATATATATATATATATATAGAGAGAGAGAGAGAGAGAGAGAGAGACATGATGCACACGCTCACACATATACACACACACAAACACACACATATAGACTTATATTAAAATTTCTGGTGTTGGTAACATGGCACGGTTACATGGTTACTCATTGAAACCACTAACTGGCTCTCTGAAACTGTATCTCAAACCCATTTATTGGCCTTACTTTAGACATTTCAAGTATTTTCATATTATTTATTTAAAGTTGCTTGCTTTTGAATTTAAAAAAGGGAATGTCCTTAAAAAAAAAAAGCTCCCATGACTGCTTATTTAAGTTGTGATTCATTTATGATAGAGGTTAGGTTAATCTTTTTGCTTAAAGTTGATATTTTGGTTCACCAGCTTTATGGTAAAAATAAAACCTGTTTGAGTCCAGACCAAGAAAAGTGGCAGCCACAGTGCATCGATAATATGTCAAGGATAACAAAACATAGCGTATAGAAAGGGAGAACTGTGGAAGTAACAGTTAAAAAACATCATGAATGTCAGCATGGCTTTTCTTAATTGCAGACTGGTTCCATTCACCGTCTGCTGCTTAAATTGCACAGATGCTGTTAGCTCAGCTTCAAAAAAAGATGACAGCTCATCAAGACGAGTGTCAGGTGTTGGAACGGAAATGTGACCAATAAGGGGGAGGAGGTTGAAACTGACAGTAAACTCCCTACTTTAAGGAAAAAAGATGCACATTGTCACTTTAGTAACTTTGTATATTGCCATGTTTTTTTCATAAATTATATGCAGAAGCCTGGTCACAGCAAGCGAGCAAATATAGCAAATACTCTAAATCAGTGCTGGCATGGCTGTGGCTTCCCATGTCCTCCTCAGGTTCCCTACATTTGTCCTCCAAGTCCAAACATGCTGTCTCCTCTGTGTATGTAGAGAGACAGCAATTAATTATTCATGTTGAGTTGCAGAACAGCCGGATCTTACAGTGGCACAGCAGGGCCATTTATCCGGCAGAGGCTGATCAGCCACAGTGGAGAGAAGAGTCAGAATTACATCCTGCCTTGAGCGGGAAGCTGGGCATTACTGTACTGTAAATTTACCCCCAAAAAATAAAAAACAAAATGGGATCTTCTTGAGTTTAACAGAATCAGGAAAAATATGGCCAAAAACACAAGAAGACAGAACCAGAAAATAAAGTAGTATATTAATTCAGAGGCTCAATTTGTTCATTTTCCCTAGAAAAGGTTCTAAGCTTATGACAGAATGGCCAGACTTCACAGCGAAGGATCACATGATGTGTCGTGTCCAACAAAACTTTTTTCACAAAAATGTTAAAGTTACTTTTCATATTAACATTAATTCATCACTGACCAATTAAAACATTAAATTACCCATACAAATCATTACATAACATACCTTTTTAATTTAAAGTGACAGATAATAAGCATGTAAATACAACTGTGCATGCTTTGTAGCTCAAACTACATAGAGGACAATAAGACTTATACCCAATAACTATTATGACCTGGCAGCAGAGCACAACCTTGGGTTGAGCAGCTGAACAGGATTTATTAGCAAATGGAGGCTTTGGAGGATGAACTGAGGTTTGGGTGCAGGTTAGGAGGCAGGCAGGGAATCAGTGTCAGAGTTGAGAAATGGACCTGAAGCAAGGAGACTAAATGTTTGTCACAGAGGAAGTCAAAACATAGGCGCAATATAATACTGGTGGACTGAACAATCTGGCCGCAAGTGACCAAAGAACCGAGGTTTAATTCTGCATGCTGATAAAAAGATGAGGAGCACGTAAGCTGGCGAATGCAATCAGGGGAATGGGTAGACTGGAGCAGGTGAGATGCAGTCGACTCTCATGCCCATAGACACATACGCACAAGAGATAGAAAGGCAAAGAGGGAAAGAGACACCAAAAACAAAAGCATACTGAAAGAGCTTGGTTATAAGATTAGACTGTATGATTTGAACGAGCTACTCACAGCACTATGAACAAGTACCAGTTTTTTTTATTATATCAGAGCCCAGTGGGTAGAGTTTTTGGGTGGGATGCTCGACTAAACTAAGCTCAGGCCATTTTTGTCGGACCTACATTTGGCAGTTAACAAACTGTATAGAAAATAAGCTGCCTCACTTACTCTGCTTCTTTACTCCATCTTGTTTCAGCTTCTGGAATATGTTAAATGAGGAAAAAGGTGATTTCCTCTGCCGATTAAAAAATGTCCTCACTTTATTAAAAAAAAAAAAAACATTTTTTCTTGTATGCTGAACTCCCATTCCCTATTAAGAAACCTTTTCTTTGAATTAAAAAATATGCAGAAATATATTAAAAAGTATGAATCATGGCAGAAATGATATTTGCACTTTGTTTCACTTGGGCAGTGCTGAGGGTGTGTGTGTGTGTGTGTGTGTGTGTGTATGACCCCCAACTAAGCTATTTTTCATTGAACTTGACAGTCCTAACCTCAATGGTTTGAATTTCTCTTGGCTCCTATTTATTTATGTCTTCCAGAATATCCCTTCCAAAGTCCAGAAATCTAGCATCTGCAGTAGGTTGCTCATCAGCAACTCGAACCTCAGCTTGTTTATCGTGTCCATTAGTGGTACAACAGAGCAACAGAGCCTCTGCAACTTTGTGGCATTGTGTTATTTCCCTTAATTCAATAATTCACATTTCATTTTAACATTTCATGAAAACAAAGAAAAAACGAGTAGAAATGCAGAGCAGTTACTGTTCTGCTAAGAGAAGCAATCATGGTTAAGCAACTGAAGCTCTTTCATCTGCAGTTAAAACTCGGCCCAGGTCTCTTTATATAAAAATCACTATAAGACGTAGATAATGGCTCTGGGTGTGTATGTGTGAAAACGCACATATCCATACATGCAGTTTAAGGTGTTTTGTGTTTATTTGTTTGTTTGTTGTAGGGATGTGTAGAAAATAGGTAGAATGAGGACTTAAAGCAATTAATTTAACCATTTACACACACAGTGTGGTGTTTTTGAATCAGATGGGAATAATAGGCTTACAAGCTCTAAGCTCATGTCCAAATAGATTTAGGTCTATGCCCTTGGGGGCATTGAGATCATTTAACAAACAACCATCCCTCACTAATTCCAGGCTATGCTTAAGCTCTTTATGACACAAATACCCAAATGAATGAAAAATAATTTCAAAAAAGCACTGGCTAACAAGTTGGAAATGCATTTAAAAGCTCAGCAGAGTAAAAAAGAACAATAACACAAGGAGAGAATGAATAACAGAAAGGGCCCGGCTTTGTGTAATTTGTCAGCTTGGCAGGAATCTGACTCTGCTGCCTCCCACAAGGCCTTGTCTCAGGAGACTCAGCAGGTTCAAAGACTTGAAACATGTAATTAATATCCAGACAACACTCCCAAAAACATCTTGCCACTGGTTCACCCATTGTTTTGTTTTTGCTGGCTAGACTTGAAACATATAAAAGCTTGACTTAAACCTCACATTCTGAGACAAAAATTCAATAAGTTCCTTTAAAGTTGCTTTTTACTCGGAGGCTATCCTCTGTGTCAACAGTCAGACCCATGCATGAGCAAACTCAACTTCTACTCAAGGCCCCTAAAGCCACCAGGGGGCCCCCAAGCGCACTTGAAATGTCCCACAAGATAATTTTATTTTTATTTATTATTTATTCATTTGAATGTGTCGTATTTTATGACTTTTGACTTAAAATGAAAAAAAAACACTCAAGTAACAAAAAGGACTTTGAAATAGAGAAGAGTTATAACAGCAACAACTGCCAACTAACAGCCTCAGTGGATCACCAGGCATCCGGGGGTAATAAGTTCAAATACACCAAGTATCATATTCTTTTGTATTTCATAAGGTAAAGTCACTGTCCTCCTGGGTAAACCATGTTATCATGAGCTCAAACTAACAGTCCTCTTACTTTTTAATACACAGACAAAGTCATTTCTACTTGTTTTTGTTTGTTGTTGGGTAATTTTTGGAACCCTCAATGATTCAGTCCATATTATTACAAAAATGAAAATGTCATATGAGCACTAATTCAATCAGCAGTCATTGTGTTCATCAGCAGTGTTGACTTCAGCATGCTGTTCCTCTTTGCCTTGTGATGACCCACCTCTGCTGTGTGACTCATGCGTGGTGCTTAATTACCACTGGAGCTGAATCACTATGCTTTCTCTGACTCATATTTTGACACTATCAACTTTGTGCAACAAGTTTGAGCAAAATACAGAAATTACTCTGGTCTCTGGACAGTGTTTCATCTGTGTTTCCATAAACTATATAAGTTTAATGTCACCTTTATTGTTCTAATTGCAGGACTATCTGCCAGTTTGCTTTCTATAATAGTTTAGCAGAAAAAAAGCATTTTTAAGCCTATCAGAGTAGATTATTAGTTCTAACTTACAAACAGTTCTCTTAATGATATAGCAAATGCCTAAAAGTAATGTAAAGTAAAATAAAAGTAGTTATTATTAGTGTCACTCCTTAGCCCTTGCCCAGGTGAGGTCGGTGTTTCCTAACGGTGGTGAGGATTCTTTTAATAAGATGCCAAATGGGAGATTTAATGTATTCGTTCTACATTGTGTACCTTACTGCATGTGACTTTTCTGGATGATTTTTTTAAATGAAGATGATAAAGAAAAAAATGTTGAAAACATATTAACCTCTTTTTTGACTTAAACTTGGCTGACATTTCAGAAATAATAAACAATAACACTTTTTATAATAAACGATTAACCATTTTGCCCCAGCTTGCCTGGCTCACATCCTGATGGGGAACGTAGTTGATTGGGCAGTGCAGAGAGGATGCAACACGGAAATATGCAGCATCATCGTCATCATCTCTGTGTGTGACACAACACTGTACAGTGGTCCCTCGTTAATCGCGGCGGTTACGTTCTAAAAATGACCCGCAATAGGCGAAATCCGCTTTATTTTTTACAATTATTATATATGTTTTAAGGCTGTAAAACCCCTCACCACACACTTTATACACTTTTCTCACACAGGCATTAACATTTTCTCACATTTCTCTCTTTTTCGCATTCTGTATTGTACAGGAGACACGGCACGGAGGAGACTGACTGACAATGGTCTAGAGTCCCTTAGCCAATCAGAACACAGAACACAATGCGCGTTCATACGCTGTAAAAAAAAGCATGCAAAATTGCACTAAAAAAAAGACTGAGGTGTTTACTAAAAAAAGGTGAACCGCGTTATAGTGAGGGACAACTGTATACTAAAAATTGTGAAAAGGCTGGTTTGGACCCTGTAAGTTCAGTTCTTATGATTTCTTTTTTATTTTTGGATACAAAATCTGCCGTTTATTAAACCCTACTCATGCTAGTCCAGCTCTATATTTAAATACTTGGAATTAATTTCAACGTGTTTTCTTAGAAATAATGAACTGATTTTATTGAAAATTAATTTTAGAATATGTTTACATCACATATTTTTAAAAACTACCAACTAGAGAGACAAGTCAGTGTTAGTGCTTGATTGACCATTAACCATTTTGCCTGTGTTACTTAATATGGTCATCTAAAACCTCTGTGTGTTTATATCTTTGTGCACAATAATGAAGGAACTGTATTTTTTTTATTTTTTTGTCAGCTGTATATTGCAAAACTTTTAGATGATTGTATAAATGTGGGAAGTTTGTTACCAGTCTGCTGTCTGAAATAAGTAACTGTCTTCAAGTGCAAAATGTGCCAAATGTGCATGTGTTGGGTGTTCCAACCTACGATTTTACAGCTCACAGATACCCAATAATAATCCACTGATTTCCACATGGTACAAACACAATCTGCACAACTCATCTGTTACCCTCCTTTTTTCACACAATGACTAGGATTCTCAGTGATCAGTGTATGTTGTTCTGTAGATCCAGTTTTCTTAAAGCTTTAAAAACAGCAGAGTTGCCATTAGGGTTCAGCAAATATTGGTCTTTAGAGACAATCACTGCTGTCTTCCAACTGCAGTCACCAATACCCATGTCAGGTCAAAAATGTCAAAAAAGAAAGGCACTACTGCAGTATTCTTTTCCTGCCCTGGCTCCAAAGGTCTCTGACACAACTTAATATAAGAATTCCGCAATGTATTATCACAGAAATGTGACTGCACAGAATAAATGTAGGTCTTTGCATTTTTAGGTGTAGGCTATACGATGAAGACAGAATTGTATGTATTGACAGACTGAAGTTGACCTAACCACCTACCCCAACTGTACTTCACTGTGCCAGGCTTCCAGTTTGTGTGAGATTATGTACACGTAGTGTCAGTATTATTTCTTGAAGAGTCTGATATAAATTTAAAATGTTACAATGTAAATGTCTTTCGAAAGCTTAGCAGGCAGAGGCAAAGAGATATAAAGTAAATAAACTTGTATGTAACTATATTGTTGTGGACAAAAGCAGACTAATTCCACACAAGGTGAAGAAAGCAGTCCCTCCAGGATTTCGCGGGCGTTTTTCAAGATTGTTGCAGCCTAAATTCGCGGCAGCTTTTCTAAAAAATTGCGATGTAAGTTGCGATGTTTTAAGCGTATTTGTGGCGATGAAATTGCGGGAGACAGTGAAAATTGCTAAAAAGTTGCATTTTTTTCCGATGATTTTCGTTTGTGTTCCACC
>JAPZDY010000026.1:420877-438053 GCA_029783645.1 Ctenochaetus hawaiiensis
TACACTGTGTATATAGTTTTATTTATTTTCATAAATTGTTTTCTTGTTTTCATTTTTTCCTTGACACAAAAAAAGTTTTTTGTGTTACTACATGAAGTTTGCACTCAAATCTGAGTGTACATGTATAGTTTATGCAGTGTTTAAAGCTGTTGTACAGTTAATGATGCGACATGGACGAACTGTCTGATCTCAGATTATGTATTGGGTGCAAATGTTCTCAACTTGCCTCCACGGATTGCAGTCTTGCAGGATTCAGAGAACATGAGGTTTCACACAAATTAAAAGGAAAAAACAAAGAATTTAGGCCAAGCATCTTGAATGATCAGCATATTTTACAAATTTTCTTCTTGTCCTCATTTAGGCTCCACAAATATATTGTCAGGGTGATCTATAACAGCTGCTTTAGAGCAGACCCCTTTTGTTTCCACATGAAGAAGTGCCCTAACTACCAATTTTAATATGTAAACGTCAGCAAGATGGGATTTTTAATCCAGAGCTAGTGGGGTGCTGGAACAGAGTGGAGGGAGGGCCCAGCATCAGTCATGTCAAGAGTTGGAGCAGAGCAGGCATGACAAATGAGCAGCTTTCAGGCTCTGAATCTCCCATTACAGAATGTGAGAAGACAGTCATTTATACACTGAAGCCCAGCATGGAAAGGACAGCCCTTCACACATCCATCCCTCTTATTATGAATGTTTCTATCAATGTTAGTACATTATTTTTGCCGAGCCATATAGAGAGCCCGATGTTACACACAGCTTTGTCCTTCACTTACATCATCATGCTGTGTTTGCTTGTTTCCTCACAAGTTAAACAATGATACTACAAAATTCTATTATACACAGTAAACAACTGCAGAGGAATTATGCTTCATGCATGAAGCCTCAGGTCTGTGGCTCTGTCCACTCTCAGTATCTGTTAATCATACTGAATTACACAAAACATGTATTGTTATATGTAGCATAATGCATAGTGTGCTGTACTGATTATTGGTCTACTGTGCGTGTTACTCTACTTCCTTTCTCTTTTGCCCCTATTGTACATCCTTTTTAATTCCACAGTTAATGCATTTGCAAGAGCCAAGGCAAACAAATTCAGAGTACCATTAAAAAACCCAACTTACCCAAGGGGCTAAATGTTTACATTTTTTCATTCTTATCATGTTGCTTCCATATTTGCTAAGTTACTCTAACAAAGCCTCTTCACCTCAGAACAAAATGACTGACAATTTCAGTTTTTACCACCAATGGATTATTTCCTTCAAAAAAAAAACTTGGTTCTGTCCAAACTTATCAGTTTTTTTTGCAAAATGCTGACAATCCATAGCCACAGAGTCATGTATTCTTGAACTGAACACTTTGAATTCCTTTCAGACATTTGCACTTCTATAAAGCAACATCCTTATCAGTGTACCTACTCAGTCCTCAGAGTTTAGTTTTGGCTTCAGCTTCTTCTACTTGGTGAGTAAAACCACAAAAATATGTCAAGTCAAGTCAAATTTTATTTATATGACACTAAAGCACAATAAAGTTGTCTCAGGACACTTTATATTTAGAGAGTGCCTAGATAACCCTTTTCAACTCAATTTATGAAGACCCAACAACTCCTCAATCCAACATGAGCAAGCACAGTGGCAAGGAAAAACCTCCTTCTAACAGACAGAGACCTTGGTGTGAGACAGAGAGGCTCAGAAACAATGATACAAGAAAAACTAAACTGGCAGAAATGAAACTGAGAAAAGTGACTGTGCATTTTACTATGAAGGTTACATGTAAGTGTACAACAACAACAACAACAACAACAACAACAACAGTAATAATAATAATAATAATAATAATAATAATAATAATAATAATAATAATAATAATAATAATAATAATAATAATTAACTATTGGAGTCATCTGCATGATCATCACAGTAGAAAATACAGCCACGCTCAGTAGTCCAGAAACAATCATCTGGGGGAATCTGCAGAAAAGACTGGAGAGAGAGAAAGGAGGGGAGGGAAGGAGAGAGGAAGAGAAAATGAGGTGGAGAGAAAAGCAGGGAGATGGAGAAGAGAGAGAGAAGAGGGGTGTTCAGTGTGTCTTGGAAGCCCTCTGGGAGCCTAAGCTTATGTAGCAGCACATAACTAAGGGCTGATCCAAGGCAGGCCTGAGCCAATCCTACCTACACGCTTTGTCAGAAAAGAATGCTTTAAGTCTGCTCTTAAATGTGGGGAGAGTGTTTACCTCCTGGACTGCAGCTGGAAGTTGGGTCCACAGGATAGGAGCTTGATAGCACATAGCTTCACAGGTAACTAACCCAAGGAGGCTAAAATTGGAGGAATATGTTTTCTCATTTTAATTCTGGTTAGTACATGTGCTGCCACGTTCTGAATCAACTGTAGACTCTTTGAATACTTATTGGAGCTGCCTGATAATAGTAAACTGCAGTAATCTAATCCAGAGGAAACAAATGCATGGACTTGTATCTCTGTATCTTTATGAGGCAGGATGGGGGGCCTAATTTCTGTGATGTTACAAAGATGAAAAATGACAGTCCTAGAAAGCTGTTTAATATGGGAGTTAAGGGACATTTCCTGATCAAAGATAAGCCCTAGATTTAAAGTAAAACCATCTAAAGTAGTTATATCATTACATGATTTGTTTCTGTGTTGTTTAGGGCCAAGTACCATGACTTCAGTTTTGTCTGAGTTTAATAATAGAAAATTGCAGCTCAGCCAGAGAAGGCCAAAACAAAACAAAACAAAAAAACTGTAATATAATGTGGTTGATCCCAAAGTCAAGAAAGAACTCTAAATTTAAACAGTAAGTCAACACACTAAGTCAGTCTGAACACAAATGTGGACTTAATTTTCAAGATACCTTTGGAGATGGAGAATGGAAAACAACTCAAGAGGTGCAAAAAAGGGCCAAGGGTTTGCTGTCTGATTGACAGTGTGTTAGTCCTTCTTCAGGTCTTTATGGGCCAAAACATATGATACACCAACAGATCCTCACAGCCCACATGTCTCAATACCTAGGGCTTATACTTTGCTGTATAAAAAGACAAAAAAACAAAACAAAAAACCCTCAGATATGTCTGAACAAGATAAAATGACTCACCTCTACATGTTTCATTATTTTTTTTTTAAACCAAACTGAAAGCATCGACTTTCCTGTGAGATGCAAAGTTTAATTCTGTGTAATTTTGCCAAAATGACTGGGTCAGCTCATTTTATTGGAACAGAATATTAATGCACAAACTGCCAGGCAATTACACCGTTTTTCTGTATTTGTATTTGTCACTGAACTGGTGTCTCTCTCTTTCTGCATTCTTAAAACCAATCAACAAATCAGGGTTTGCTTTGAAAATAAGACCAAGTGCTCTGACATCTAATAAGAGACTCAACACACACACACACACACTTACACTCATGTAGATAAACACTTACTAACACATATGAATTTACACACACACACACACGTGCAGACAGGAAAAGTCTTGGGATATATTAGTAAATTGAAAGCTGAAGACCTAAATAACAAGAAGGCCCCTGTAACCTATTTGCAAGGTAAATGCAACCTTGTTACACGGGGAAGCATGAAAGCAGCGCCGCTGTTACACATCACATGAAAAGCCTCCATTGTTCCACCACTGCATGAAGACACTACCTCTCAACAGTGGAAATAACAAAGTAGAGAACCCTTGTTCTGTGAGCCTTTCATTTCAGCATAAGACAAACAGTGTCTGATTCAATGTCTTATTCATGCAAGCCCATTCCAAAGAGAGAGAGAGAGGAGAGAAACCTGCTGAAGTTTGTGACGCAGCTTTGAACTAATCAGGTAGAGAAAATCTTTTGAATGCGGTGTTATTATCATATGATGCACTTTCTTCAGGGTGCGGCGTGTCAAATAAATGCATACAAAAGATAGCACCAGAGCAGCCTTGAGAAGTGATGAGAGACATCAAGTACGTCTTCATTATTTCAACATTATGGTTTCCTCGTACAGATAATTGTCGATGTTATTATTTTAATGTGCAAAGAACTTTGACGTCATACTGTAAGGTTGCTGAGGTTTTTTTTTCGCTACCTGAGACAACTTAAAATATTGATGTTATTGTTGTTTTGCTCTTATTTTTATTTTAAAGTATTTCTTATGCCTCTAAATTTTTTGACACTGTTTCCCGTAGTATCGAAAATGGTATCAAGCATTTTCTTAGCCTTGGTATCGAGAAATGTAAGTGTTGTGACAACCCTGTCTACTATGACGGACCTTGTAGTACAGTTCATCCAAACTGGCTCAGCTCATTTCTTAAAGCAGTTTTTATTTATTTATTTATAAGTTATTTTTCCATTGGGAGATCACTCAGTTATTAACTATAAGATCTCTTTCTTTTATTATATTTATATGTTTTTCTGTTCTTTGTTTCTTTTCTTTTTTTGTTTTTTCAGTTAAGTAATTGATTTATTTTTTTCTTACTTTAATTACTTTTCTGTAAATATTCTCACTGCTGACATCTTGGGAAGCTCTATAATGCGACACCATACTTATGTATAGTTCTTTCTGACTGCACCTTTTTTTTGTAGAGTTGAATAAGGAATCTTGTGACAGGTAAGATTCTATTAAATATTCAAGAAATATTGGATTAATTTCTTTGAAATTCCTTTGAAAAAAAGGAGAAAACACACACGCCACAGTTCCAAAACACAAAATCCCCATGAACACCACACTAACACCATCATGAGAAAAATTGAAAAGAAGGGTTGGAAATACAAATAACATTTGAATAATTCAAAAACATGTTCACTGAAATTTACACAACCACCAGTTCTACCACCAGGAAGTGATCATGAGATACTTCTTAACCACGGAAATGATCTCAAAATATAAATGATGGAGCTCTCAGTGCTGGAGGAACTGTGCAGAAGAATGCTAACTATTTACATGTATTTTATTCATGCAGATTACTAAATACATATTGGTTGAAAGTGTTTAACTTGATGGAAAATAAATTTGAAAAAAACCTTTTTAATGAAAAGCAGAGCCTATCGTTTCAGGAAAACCTCCACCTACTCTCTGTCTAGACGAAAAATAACAGTTCAGAATTTTGAGAATCCCAACACTGGAACAGATTACCAAAGGGTAGGGAGAAAATACCCAGATTTAATAAAGTAGAGCAATATGATTTGAGAAGTTATTTTTTTTCAAGAGGTAAAATTGGAATATTTGTTGGTAAAATAATGGATTATGTAAAATGGCAAACTATGATTACACCATTAAAATGTATCAAGAAATTACTTGTCATTTCATTCTAAAACAACACACATAAACAACATCTATAAAAGATACACTGTAACAAAAGTGTTAAACATGATTGAATAATTGTTATTTGTTTTCCCCACACATTGACATTCTGTTGTTTTAACCAGGAATATTTATACCCAATTTCAAAGGTTTGGTTTAAAATACTCCTGCATAGAATACATTGAACATTTAAGAATAAATGCAAATAAAGTCTTATGTAATTTTAACTACTTATAAATTTATAGCTGATAGTGTAACAAATTATGTTTGAACCCCAGGAAGAATTAGACTTTCTCATGTTTCCCCTAAAGAAAAAATAACTGCCAACCCCCACACACGAGCAGTATGGAGGTCAAGGTGGGTGATAAGACTTATTTTGTCATTCAAAATGAGGTTGAATTCAGGCAAATTCTTCCACATCAAACTGGGGAAACACTTTCTTTTAACTGGGGGCACTGGCATGTTAAAAGAGGGAACAGACAAAATGTCTTGACACAAAGTTATTAATTTAAATATTACTGTTTGCTGGAGCATTAAAATACACCCTTAGTGGGACCGAGCAGAAGGGACAAAAATAAAGGAAAAACACACTAACAACAGCAGCACTATACCGCTGGCCAAACAGTGTGCTCAGAGTGTGTCTGGATTATAACTGAAAGAATAATTGTGTCACTGTTTTGAAGAGAGCTATCTTTATTGCTTTATTTCAGCCTGATTACAAGGATTTGGCTTTTAAAGGATGATATGGGCTTTTAGATACACTGTTTTTTGCAGTGATAATGACAGTTTCAGAAAGGGAAAATTTTGATCTACACTAATCTACACTAATTATTAAAAGGAATGATTAAAACAGCATACAGATATCACATTTATATGTAACAAAATTTATTTTAATGAGACACTTTTTTCAAATAACAATTTAAAGTTTTTATTTTTATTTTTTAGTATTTATAGTATGGTTTGTCCTTTTTAATTTGAATATGTTATTTCTTTGGGGTTTTTTTGATGATTTTTATTTTTTCTATTTTAATGATAAAGCTAGGAAATATACTTGTAATAAATACACTTGAGAAGAATGACAAACTGCGTAGGACCCCTTCTATAGGTAAGTTTTGTCTCTGTGATCACGTTAATGTTTACTGTCACACTGAGACAGATGGACATACATGGCTGTTGTGTGACCTCTAACTTGATCTTTGGTTCATCTTCTCACCCTGGCCAACGGTCATGTGCTGGGGATCTTGTGTGTGTGGAACATGCTGTATGATACATTAAAACTGTGTGGGTGTGTTTGTATGTCCTGTATTCCTGTGAGAAGGGATGTTTGATCAGCTCATGTAACAGTAACAACCACATCCTTTCTAGCTCTTCTCTCAGCCCTCTGTATTTCTTGAGCTTCTCTTTCTCCTTCTCTCTGATGTTGCTATCACTTGGGATTGCTACATCTATCAGTATGGCCTTCTTCTGCTGTTTGTCCAACATGTCCAGTTGGTTAGCCATTAGCAGTTTGTCACTCTGTGTATAGAAGTCTCACAGGATCTTAGCTTAGTCGTCCCCCCACCCTTTGATCATGTTTCCCACTTTGACTTTTGGACTTCCAGCCCATACTCCGCACAGATGTTTCTGTACACTTTGCCAGCCAATTGGTTATGGCATCCCATATACGCTCTGCCTGCTAGTATCTTAAACCATGCTGTTACATCCTGGATTTTCTCATAGGCATTGTTGCACAGCCTGCAATGGAGTCCTGGCTTTTGTGGTAGACCCTGGCCTCTATTGATCTCGTACCCAGGGCCCGTTCCTGTGTTTTAATGAATAGTGCCTCTGTGCTGACTTTTAGAACTATTGGAATGCTACTACATCAATAACTGCAGTGAGAGGTGTTCATACAGAGGATATGGGACCTATGAATACTTCAAAACCTTACATCTACACTAACACTGAAACAACTAGAAGCTCAGAGCTCCAACATCTGCAAAAGGTGACTGCTATCACAACTAGAAATTGATGAGTTACAACAGAAATGCTACAGCGAGGTGAGTGAAGAAACCAGGTAAGAAGGGGGATTTCATCACCCCCACATTCTGAGATTGGGAACCAAGTCCTAAGAACAACCTCTCACAGGCTGAACACAAGAGCAGCTGACCTGAGATTGAAGATGACTGTGAGTAAGCTGGATAGCTGAAACCTCCGTGGCAGACTACCAAGCCTAATTAAAGAATCATCTGAAAGCCTATTAGAGGTTGTGAATGTAGCATTAAGAACGATACACACAGCGACCATCACAGAGACCAACAAGCTCTAGTACATCACAGCAACAGTTATCCTTGAGATGCTTGGCTAGAAGATGAACATTGGCCACGAGGAGCAGTATGCTCCATGAAGAAGGAGGTTAGAGGCCAAGATTAAGGTAAGTAAGCCAGCTCTGAGAACTGTGGAAAGGCATGATGAAGAAAGAGCTACCTAAGGAGTACAACAAGCTGTCCATACCTGAGGTCTTCAGACCAAGAACAGACTCACAGCCCTGGCTACCCACCAGAAGAGGTACATTAGAGAAACAGAAGCCAGGAGATTAAAAAAAAAAACATCCAAGAAAGGGTCTCAAGCATGATGATAGACTGTCTCTGCGCAACATAGAAACCCCTGTCAGACATTGTAAATTGATAAAGCACATGGCTCAGTACATGAGTAGGGCCCAGAAAGGCATTGGTGGAAACACCAGAGGAGCAAACACCAGCTACTTGTAGATAGAGTAGTCACTCAAGAATGTGAGACTAGATAGACCAACCTGTGCACTGCCTAGATTGACTCAATGCCTCACACATGGATCCTGGAATGCTTAAAGCTGCATAACATCAACATGACTCTAAAAGCCCTTATCAAGAACCAAACAGGGCTGTGGAAAACAACCCTAGAGGCCAACTTTTAGACAACTGAACAAGTCACCATCAGGTGTGGCATTTGATAGAAAGATGCTCTGTCCCCAATGCTGTCCTGCATAGGCCTGAACCCTCTCAGCCAAATCATCTCTAAGAGTGATCACGGATATCAATTGCAGTATGGAGCAACCATCGGCCACTTCCTCTATGAACATGACATCAAGCTGTATTTCAAGAGTGAAAAGAGACATCAACTCAGTGATCCACAACACTTCACCAGGATCAATTACATGAATAAGTGTGGTTGAATGGTAACTAGAAGAGGGATGATAGTCAGAACTGAGAGAACTGTGCTACCAGAGGGCAATATGGCAGATGTTGAGGACACCTACAGGTACCCTGGAATACACCATGCAAATGGTGACCATGAAGAGACTGCTAGGAAAGCAGCAACAGCTTAACACCTGCAGTGAATAGAGCAAGTCCAGGCTATCAACACCAACAATACAGATTGCAACACTACACTCCCTCGAAGAGCAGTGCTTAGAGAGCCTGTCATAGGATTAACCAGTAGTGAACGAGTCAAGTCAGCACCAGCAGCCAAGACACAAGTTCTACCAGCACAGAATCACAAGCATTGGGAGTCACGAACCAAAGTTAGCACCAAGCTACTAACTTAAGGAATAAAGAAGCAACCAGCGGTCCTCAGAGACACAGGGTTCAGAGGGCCAGACCATCCCATCAGGCACCTTTAATGTACGTGACCTTAAAAGGAAGAAAGAAAGAAACTTTTTTTTTTTACAATATTTCAAGTTCATAATGTTGAATTTTGAGCTAAGTTCACAGTCCCAAAAATAAAATAGTTTAAAGTTCTTTTTCTAATGCACTGCTCCAAGCTATTGTTTTTCAATAGAGCCTCCTCCCATCCATCTATCACCAGCCCTTAATCATTGCCACTGCCCATTATAGGATCACAGAAAGCACTTACTTTATAAGTTTTACCACTGAAACAGTGTGTCAGTAGTTTTCTAACATAAAACCAGAGGTGCAGCAATGGTATGCTGTCAATGCAGTTGTCATTTTATTTAGCCTGAATGAACTAAATCATTATGCAGCAGTCCAAAAACAACATATATTCATACGCTTCTTCACTAGCGATCCTGTGCAGCACAATTTTTTGGTAATGTAAAGCATACGACATAGTTACGTGTTATCGTGTTGCTAAGTTGGGTGGTGTTCCTCCAAACTCTTTGGGCTTATTGTGTGCATTCTGGCCATAGAGTTATATATTAGAAGGCTATGTTTTGCCTGGAAAAGTCCACAATATCTGGCGACACTCATGAAAAAGAAGTTTACTATCCCAAGAGCCCTGAAGCCTTGCTTGCCCGTGTGCTAAGTTTAGCCAACTACATATCTGGCGACAGATGACAGAAGTGTCGACTAACACATTCATATTTTACTTTCAAAATATATTTAATTTTAAGATCAAGAAAACCCATGGCAGCATCACTGTTTAATGTTTAAAATCCAGTAAAATTACCTTCACTATCATATCTCCATTGTGTTTTCTATTTTCAGAAAATACCCCCTCAACGTCTGTAGGATTCTTTGCTTATAGTCACAAGACACTGCATGAAACTAAGTAACATCGTCTTTGACGTGACACAAAATTGTCAAGGAGACACTGGCTGTTTCGTTGTTGCTTTTGTTCTGCTCTTTATTATTAGTACCAAAATTTGGTACTATCCACAACTGTTGTCAATAAAAAACAAAAAAAGAACTGTTAGGATGTTGGGTTGTGCCTCACTGTCTCATGTAGTGGTGATGAGTTATGTACAAACACCTCATGTGTGTGGCAACACAAATGTGTGTGCAAGAAAAGACACAAAAGGATTGCAGAGCCATGCTAAGTCTACAGGTCAGTAGTTCAGTTCAGTCCTCGAGTGATGGAAAACTGTTATTGGTTTAAGTTTAATTAATGTCAAGTGCAGAGAGAGAGGATAGAGCAAGGTAGACAGATCTGTATAGAGCCCCTGATGTGATATCTCACTTATCAATCTGCAGCTGGCACAACATTTACAAAGACTGCTGTCATCTTCCAGTCTGCGTGAAATGCATAATAAGTCTGCACAAGTTTACTCAAACTCTTCACACACAACCGTCACACAATACACTCACTTAGGAACACATCTATATGCTAATGGCCTGCTGCTGCTAATGCACTGCTGCCGTATGCAGTGGTGTGTGTCTGCATTCAATCAAATCTATCTTTTTTTTATCTGTATGAGTGTTGAGTAAGAGATAGTAGCATGTGTGTGAACTGCCACCAAAAGCCTGTAAATTAACAGTGTGAGTCAGCTATTACAATCAGGGCCTTACATATAACACAAAGAACAGTAATTTAGGTGAAAAGCAAGGCGTGGCGGGGGGTGGAGGGCTAGCATGGTATCTCCCTGCTCTGGATAGTCATTACATACAGTATCTTACCGAGCTTGGAGCAGATTATAAATTTGGTCTATTACACTACAGATCCCAACAATGCGTGGTATTGAAACAGTGTTGGGGAATAGTAATGCAACGTGCAGCATAAATTCAAGTTTAACTTCTTTTACTATGACATGGTGGTAGAGTCACCATGTGTTTGCCAGTGTGTTTTTAGTGTGTTTTCCAACTCAAATAGCTTTTCAGTGACTTAGCTCTTTTTCTGATCAAATCATGCAGCAGAATCCAAATAAGCTCAGTTTATTCAAGCATTTTTAAGTAAAGCAAAAATTTCTACTAAAATAAAATAGCTAAGGATAATTGAACCTTAACTTCAGCATCCTATTATCTGTTTCATCTGTGATTTGATTGCCAGGAACCTTAAAACTGTTCACTTATTCCATCTCAGTTCCTATCACATACACAGAGGAAACCTTCTTTGTCCCTTGTTTTTTTTTTGTCTGCATTTGTAATCATAGTTTGAGATCACATTGGATATCAACTTTTTATGAGATTGATGCACTTTTGGTCTAGTGATGCCACCCGGCATGCATCCCACACCCTGACACATCCAGACCCAGAGGGACGCATCAGACTTACCAGCTGCGGGCACCCCGACACCACCCATGAGGGGCAATGCACCACGAGTAACCGACCCAGATCCAAACCACGGTGGCCACCAGGACAGTACAGCAGGCCCAACACCAGAGCTCTCCAAGAAACCGAGCCCCAGCGGTGACCCACCAGACCCCCCAGGGACCCACCCAGACCGACCACCCCAGGTCCCAGGGGTGTCCCTTGTTTTTCTAAAGTCAGTCAATGGTTTAGCAGTGAGGTTGTTCCCTGTTCAGCACTCCACAAGATTGTTGATTTCCTTCTATTATGAACTCTACCTTTTATTTGAAATCAGGTGATGGTAGTGTCATTGGCTAACTTCTCAGTTGAGTTCTCCTGACATTTGGGATTGCACTCATGGGTGAAAAGCATGAACAAAATGGGGCCAGGCACATAGCCCTGGGGGGATTTAGTGCTGTGCACTAGAGTGAAGAGGAGGGAAACTGAGACAAACAGACACATTTTGTTCTAAAAGAAAGTCATAACTTATTGTTAATCATGTAACAAATTAATATTAAGCCCCAAATAATTAGAAATGTAAATTTGTGAAAAAAGGCATTTCACAAAGCAACAACAAACTGATGACTTTAACAGGTGAAGAGCTAACTTAGTACATTTCATCTGATGGCAAAAGACATGCAGGATAAAGAATTTAAAGTAGCCTGTGACAGTGTAATGGTAAAATGTTAGGGGTCACACAGAATGCTTTTAGTACATGGCTAAGAGTGTTAAAAGGCCCATCAGCTTTATACATTTTCACTTTAAGTAGAATTCTTCTTGGATTTGCTGTGATACAGGCCAGACCTGTTCCCTTGGAGATGAAGCTAACTTTACAACTAAGGCTCATCTGCCAGTGTGACCTCACACAAAGTGGGGCTGCTCCCACATTTTGTAGCATTTGAGGATCTTAATTGCTTGTCACCCTTTCTGGTGCAGGCTTAAGGTGTCTGTCAAGTTTCTGCTGGTGCCTCCACTTTGCATGTTCTGATGGTGTTACTTGCTTCCTTGTGGTAGCTCTTTTTGTCACAGGACAGGGCTCTTGCCTCTCCATTCACCCAGGTTTTCTGATTCATCCAGGTTTTTTATTGTGTCTGTCATCATTGCATCATCAACACATTTTCTTCTGAGGTATTTGCCTAAGACTTATGTGATTTTTTTGGTGAGAGCATCTCTGATGTTGTGCCAATCTCTGCACACAAAACAGTCATAGTGCTGCTTTATCTATCCTCATTTTAATATTTTCAGTGAAACTTGAAGTCTTTGTGTCAGCTTGGAGTAAACGGGCAGGGTAGGGTAGGGGAAGTGTCTCAGATTCCCTGTTGCTGAGCAGAGTTATTTCAAGTATTTTTTTTTCTGCAACAGAATGATAGCCAAAAGGAAGGCTATATTTGGTGCTATTGCAAAGTTTTCTGTATTTCTCTTGGGAGGTAAAACTAAGTAATTCAGAGAAGGTAGTGATATTGCTTACTACACTTTTCAAATAGCTTGCCTAATGCTATAATACATTTACACCAAATTCTAGCTTACTATTTTTTTTTCTATTTTTAATAAGTTACATTACGTGCTATGCTCAGCATAATTAAGAAACAGGGTAAACGAGGTGGCTCCAAGACCACTGTAACTAACATCCTGACAGCTCATTAAACATATATACCCTTTATATATACATTAAATCAAAGAGAACAACAACGTTGCTTGTCCTCTTTGTATTAGTATCTGCCCCTTTACAGGGGCTTAACATACACAATGTTACAGCATGCATAGATTTAAAAAACATTAGTTGCTCAACCTTTTGGGTGAACATATACATGGAGGGTTAGTAACAGACAGTAAATCTAATATTGCCTTCATAAAGCATTTAAGCTTGCAATAAAGTCAAGGTTAAATGAGAAAAAACAGCATTAAGGCAACACCATCTATTGAACAAGCTCCTAAGAGCAAATATAAATTTACTTCAATATAACTAGAAACATTACATTTGGCCATACTTGCTAAATCCCTATAGCTCACCCCCTAAATTTAAGGGAGTTTGAATATCCCCTAAATTTTTCATTGTACATCATTAGCAACTGCAGATGAATCATACTTCATGCACAGACACTTCTTTCCATTTCACTTAAAAAGAAACATATCATGCATGATTTTGCACAAGCTGACATGGTTCTTTTGGGTATTGATGAACTGTCTACGACATGAGTTGTTGAAAATACCAAAAACATAGCACCCTTTTCAACCCTGCCTCGGCGTCTGTCCAGAGTGACTTGTTTTGGTGCCTATTTCTTTTATGCTAATGAACCACTGGTCATACAACCCCGTCCTCCAAGGGGTGTGCAAGGGGGTGAGCCAAAAGAGGAACAGCTCTGCTACCATAGCAACTTCCAAGTGTGAACCCAGAGAGAAAAATTGGCGGCCGGAATGAGCACAGGTTTTGATATTTTTAACCGAAGTCAGACCCTGAACAAGAGGAGGTTAATGGAGAAGTTGAGCAATCAAGACTTCAACAAGACATCGGTGGTAAGTGAAGTAAAAGAAAGTAATGTTATTTTTTTCTGTTAGTAGTAGTCAGTACCAATTCAAAATAAACCAAACCACCAATGCTGTAACTTTTTAATTACTTTCTTGCCCCTGTTGCACATGAGGGAACTGTAAAACTATACCTACAGAGCTCTGAATGTCTGCTACAAGTTACAAGCCTGAGGCAACTACAGAATCCACGAACATTCATGATAGACCATCCTGTCTATTTAAATGTATTTTCTTTACAGAATGCTTTTTTAAAGTAGACTATGACCCTTCACAACTACTGGAAACAGAACAGAAAATTGTTAATTATATACATACAGGTTGTCACTTATTACTGTAATACAAATAAGACTACTGAAGTAAATAATACATGCTCCATCTTTTTTGTTTAGTGCTCCTCTTTTCATGATTGTAACTTAAATTTTACTTTTTTTTAAGAGGCTGGCATGTGAAGGCCAATAAAAATATGCACATACACACAGACATAAATAATACACAGAGATACTACAGTTTCAACCTTCAGTAAACTCTCTCTCACGTACACACACACAAAAAAAGAAACAGTGAAACATTTTCTGTATATTATGTCCATTTTGGTCAGTGGCTACAGGTATTTGGCCAATAGAAATTTTGTGAGCTGGTATTGGGGCTTTCTGGTAAGGAAAATCCAGTTTGTGCTGCACTCCTGTGTAGTGCTCAGGATCAGAATGGAGAATGGAGCTGGTGATCACCTCTGGTTGGTTGAAGTGGGCAGATGGATTCTTAGAGAAAGGGGTCTTCAGCAT
The DNA here is from genome assembly GCA_029783645.1 of Ctenochaetus hawaiiensis. Lineage (NCBI taxonomy): Eukaryota > Metazoa > Chordata > Actinopteri > Acanthuriformes > Acanthuridae > Ctenochaetus > Ctenochaetus hawaiiensis. Next base: position 435,453 of record JAPZDY010000026.1, read on the forward strand.
ATTGTGAACATACTGGGTCAGGTCTTTGAGAACCTCATCAAAGATCAGGTCCAAAAGTTTTTAAATTTTGGACAACTGATTACCTGCATTACATTGCAATAAAAGGAAGGTTCACAGTCTTGGGTGCAAAATGAAGAATGAAGTGCATTGTATCCCGATCCACCTTGGCAAGTAACTTATGCACCTGGCCTCTGTGTATTAGTGGAATTTGAAATCCAAATGATCTGAATGAGCAGCGTTTATCAGCAGGCATATCATAATAAGTTTTTTTGCTTGCTACTTTTTGTCAAGGAATAATGAAGGAGATGGAGAGGGAAAGGAGGGGGGCATTTGTCAGTTTGTTAAATGAGGCAGTGGTGTGGTAAGGGATTCAACTGTGCTGACAGGAGGAGACTGCAAGAAGCACAAAAGCTGCCTCTCTTTCAAAACAGGGACAATGGATGAATTGGGAGAGAGTGGAAAGAAAAAAATCAATTGGAGGTAACTTTGAAAAATGGAAGCAAACAACACTAGTTTTATCTTCAAAACTATATATGATCTGTTGCTATCACTAAAGTGGTTTGATGGGGATCCAACCTGTGTCCTGTGTCCAACTCCTAAAGCAGATCATGTCAGGGTGGAAGACAGCCTCACGTAAGGCTGGTGTACGTGGCAGCATAATCAGGTCCTCAAGAGCCTGCCATCAACCACTGCGAACAACTGGAGAGCTACCAACACCTTGCCCCTGTAAACAACCAATCCTCAGAAGAAAATGACATCCAGCCAATATGAATGGGACCAGGACCTGCAGATTGTTGGTGGATATTATGAGCAAGCAATTAACTCCACCTGAAATAGCACCCATCAACCTTAGGCCAGATCTGAGGCTCTGGTCCCCAGCACTGAGGGTGGCTTACATCATAAAGCTCACTGTCCCATGTGAGAACCCTGAAGGAGAAGCCTACAAGTTCCATTACCCAGAATGGGCAGCAGAAGCTAAACAGTGTGGCTAGAATCTTAGAATCTACCTAGTGTAAGTGGGATGCAGAATAATTGTGGCTTCTTCCACTGTCACACTGCTGAGAGATCTAGGAGGGCACAGACAGGATTTGTGGTAGACCATCAGATTAGTCTCAAAGCAGCTGAAAGACGCAGCTGGTAGAAATGGCTTAAATGAGAGAATCCTTGCTGGGCTTATAAAACACCAGCATGACGACAGCATAACCAACCCCAGCATTCCCAATCTCAACACCAGGGCAACTTTTAGGAACAAGTGGGCACAGGACACAAGCTCAGGTTTGATCACCCTGTAGCTGGCCACCTTTAGGAAGACATTCAGTGTTAAAAAGCTGAAACATCCAATGATCCAGAGGCACATTTCTGATGTTGTGCTTCCTCCCACTAGTTCATGAAACTGCCCTTCTGAACACCAAATTAAAGTGATTACCACCTATAAGCACGAGGGAAGACGAAAATCATGTCCTGTTTTTTTTTGAGTGTTTTGATTTACATCTACTAGCCAGAAAGAGAAAATTTGGCAGCAATTTTGACCACGTGATTACTTTTTGTCCTATTTGTGCACTTACCTACAAAATGCATTTACTTTAAATGAGTAATATGCCGTAATGATAGTTATTCAAAATTACGCTTTCTAGTTGGAAAAAAAAACATATTGAGTGAAAATTCACATAATTTCTATCTCTCAAAAGCTTTTCTTTCACTGTCTACATCAGACTGCAAAGCGTGGCTATAAATCATGTTTAGTTCTGTTGTGGCAATTTTAGCTGATCAACTTGGAAGTCAGCAAACAAGACTGAAGAGCTTCTTGCACTAGAGTTTATTCTCTATAGAGAAAGCGCAACCTCAGGCTCAGAGCTCAGAGTTTGTGCCCAGAACAGTGAATACAGCGCGTTTTTATACCTACACTCAGATGACACGATGATGAGAAATCAGTTGTAGCATTCTTGAGCTTTCCTGATTTAATTATGTTCCCTTGGTTACAATGTAACATACCTGTGGCAATCCAGTATATAACATGTTAGGTAATCGACTGTATCCGTTAGACAGTAAATGGACTGTTTTTTGAAGGCGAGATAATAGTGAATGTAAATCTCTTGCTGATGTCAAGTAAGACAGATGTTTACAAAAAGGGGAATACAAAGGTCACACACTTACAAACACATAGGAAGAATGAAACAATGTAAGCATAAGCATGAAGAAGACAAAATTTCCACCACAGTTCTTTACTTAAAAGGTCCAGTATTATCGTTCACCGTGAAAGCTTGGCTGTTGGTAACAGACCCAGTCTGTACTAAAACTAGGGCATAACAGTTATCCTAACTGATGATTCTTTCCATTCCCGCTGCACACTCCTCCTAAAAATAAGAACATACATGTTGTTTTATGTTAACTATGTAAATTAAACGGATCATGTGTGAATATATTTTTATTGCAGACACAATGCCAACATAGCACATTAGTAGGAATTCCCATTGTGTGTTAGTATTAAGCTAACAGGCTAAGTACATAGCTATTCGGGAACAGCGTTGGGAGTAATGCATTACAAAAGTAATGTGATTACTGTAATGCATTGCTTTTTGCTGTAACGCGGTAATGTAAGGC